>CM062289.1:420307700-420602361 GCA_031216915.1 Pictodentalium vernedei | reverse complement strand
GTACTCCGGCTTCCTCCACCTGTAAAACTGTCCGACACGAGGTGACCCTGGCTGTCGAAAGTGTCGTTAAACCCCAATAATTAAATAAATAAATAACCCAACTGATTTTAGAGTGTGGTGATACCGCTGATCCGAATCTTGCTGTAAAACTGTTGTTGCTGTAAAACAATTGTTGAGGGCACTGATTGTTGTATTATACCAGTAATTTGTTGTGGCATGAATGTAACCCGTGTTGAGCTTCTTTTTTTTTGGCGCACCTGACTTTCAGTCAGCAGAGCTATAGTGATCACTCACTGTCCGTCGTCCGTCCTCCGTGACATGGGGTTTGCGTCTTCTTCTCCCAAACCGCTGAACCAATTTAATTGATATTTGAAATAATAGTTTTCTATGACATCGCAATTTGATTTTGTTCAAATCAGGTTGCCTCGCCCCTCGGTAGGGCCACCCCAAAAAAGTGTGCGTAAATCTTAAAAATCTTCTTCTCATGAACCACCAGCAGTAGCAGAGACTTGATATTTGAGGTGTAGACTCATATTTGTTCAAGAGATTATATTTGCCTTCGTTATAGGAGGGGCAAGAGGAGCTATATTTGCCTTCGTTGTAGGAGGGGCAAAAATGTTCGCCCCGCCCAAAATTTCTATTTTCCAAACCGAGAGGCAGATTTGAACCAAATTTGATATGAGGGCTTATTGGGCCATAAGTACTTAATTTATGCCCATTTTTTCCCCCGTCTCCCCATGGGAAACCGCATGAGCTAAAAATATTTAAAAAAAAAAAAGTCCATATCTCCAAAACTACACGGCACTGAGAATTCTTCTTTGGTGTGAATCTTCCTTAGGACCAACAGAATGGAATGATAAAAAAATTGCTATCGGTTTTATCATGGGGTACTTTTTGGGGGCTTTGAAAAAGTGGTGAGTCAGCATTTTTAAATGGGTAATGGGGAAAAACATTTAAGACTAGTTTTCTCCCAAAACCACTGCTCCAAAAGCTTTCAAATTTCACAAATAACATCTTTGGAAAATTGTTTCACGTGTTTATTGAAATCAAATGCCTGGGTCCTTATTTAGGCTGTCAATGGGAGCCCAAATATTTAAATTAGTGCAGTATGAGGAATTTTCTTTAAAAATCTTCTTCTTCAGATTCAGCAGTCGGAATGTTTGATATTTGGCATGCAGCATCCTTGGGGGGGGGGGGGGGGGGGGGGGGGGGGGGGGCGGGGTGAGATTTATGTTTGTTAAAGCCAAGTTCCTGTGTTCATATTTGGTCTCACTGTGGGAGCCCGAATGATAACTTAGTTCAAAATGAGGAATTTCCTTTAAAAATCCTCTTCTTCGGATCCAGCAGTCAGAATGCTTTTGATATAGAATGCTTTTGATATTTGGTATGCAGCATCCTTAGGGGGTAAGATTCAAGTTTGTTAAAACCATTTCCCTAGGTCCATATTTGGGCTCACTGTGGGCGCTCGAATTGTAACTTTGTTCAAAATGAGGAATTTTCTTTAAAAATCTTCTTCTTCAGATCCAGCAGTCGAAATGTTTTGATATTTGGTGTGCAGTATCCTTAGGGGTGGGGGGGGGGGGGTGAGATTCAAGTTTGTTAAAGCCAAGTCTCTGGGTTCATATTTTTTTAGATCCACTGGTCAGAATCTTTGGATATTTGGTGTAAGCATTTCTTAGGAGGAGCAGATGCAACTTGTTGAAATCAATTCTCTGGGTTGATATTTAGTCTACCTTGTCAGGTGAGCGCCCTCAGGCCCCCTGGGGCCTCTTGTTTTGTTTAGTATATATTTAGTGGTACGTTATCAATGAATTCAACCCTCAGACGATTTTGGTATGTTTTTTCTATTTCAACCATATTTCAACTAGTACTGAAATGGTTAACCTGATAATCGGTTTGATACCAGTGAGCTATCTAACCGATTAGAAAAACCGCCAACCGGTTATCCGAAATATCGATAGTGATCGTCTTTCCACGTTTAAAACGTAGTAAATCTGCCGATTCTCCTTTATGGTAGATTACACATGGAAGCCGCGCTGTATATTGAAAAATAATCGACTTTGGCGTTCAAGACTTCGTTAATGATCGGCAATTTCCGTGAGTACTGAGTAATCGCAGAAACTATTCCGTAGTGTGCATACAAACGAACGTTGTCGGGTACTCGACAACGTTCGTTTGTATACACACTACGGAATAGTTTGAGAATACTGCTTTCCAGTTCCTATAGATTTGATCCCATATGCCATATTCGGTGAAATAATGGCCACGTGTAACCGGATATTATCCGGCTATAGCTCTCGGTTAGTCGGTTAGGAAAATTAGCCAACCGTTTCAGCCCTAATTTCAACCCGAAGGCTAGGCTTGAAAGATGGTTGAAGTAGTAGAATTGGACTACACCACGACCAGACTACAACCTGATACACACCAAAAAGAGTTGCTAGTGTGTATTTGTAATTTTAATGATATGAGATTTTATCATATGCGTCCGCTGAAAAACAAGAAAATAGAGAAAAAAGTAGATCTCGTATCTATCGCCTTAACCGACACAAGACATACGATTGCGTTATTTAAAAATCGCATTTTTCGCCGTGAAAACAACGGGGTATCACAGAGAAAAAAATATCAAGAAACACAAAATAAACGCACTAAAATGTTATGTAATTTAGAGATGTTTACTATAGAATGGTAAAATGTTGTTATTATTGTTATTTGTGGTATTAAATTAATTAAGGAATGATCGTTTCTTTTTGTCTATTTCTTGAGTTATGAAACCCAAAATAGAAATTCCAAACTGTGTAAATGGGCATAGCCCATTTACACAGTTTGAAATTTCTTTTTTTGGGGTTCATAACTCAAGAAATAGACAAAAAGAAACGATCATTCCTTATAATTAAACGTTCGCGTATTATATTTATTTATTGGTGTTTAAGGTCACATATTTATGCACAATGGCTAATCATGACCGTGACAGTTTTACGGGTGGAGGAAGCCGGAGTACCCGGAGAGAACCACCGAGCAACGACGAGCAGCTGCCAGCTCCCCAACATCGTAACTCCGCACTGCAGCACAGACAGGGTTAGATTGGTTGAAGACATGCGTACCATCGACGTGCAGTACGCCTTAGTACACGACGTCATCGTGCCCCCACGCGGGCAATGGAGATGAAGTGTCTTGCCCAAGGACCCAACGCGGTTGCCGCAGGTGGGATTCGAACCGAGGATAAACGTTCGCGACCCAAATAAATAAATAGTGTTAGTCGTCCTCCACTTCAGCGAACAAACACTTAAAAAGTAAAACTGGTAGACATATTATTTTTCTGGCATAAAAGAGGGCACATATTATTGAAATGCAGGTAGCAATTGACACACTTTCCAAGTCAAATGCACTCATGTCATTGAATTTTTTATTGGCCAATGAATTACGTAATGCAAAGAAAACGTCATAAGCCACGCCTCCCTCAAATTTCATTCAACTGTTCACTTCACGTAAAAGTTTCGTTCCGTGGTAGGTGGAAGTAGGCCATGAGTATTACATTGTATTTTGGTTTTGACCGTTTCCCGAGAACTGAAAAACACAGTTTGTAAAAGTGGAGTTAGATATAAAGCCAGATAACATGAAATTAGTTGAATTCAATGTCAAAATTGCCGTATTCGTCGTGACCAGCCATTGTTTACAATCGATTTGGGTAAAACGATGAACGCAGACGATCACCCAGTGTGCGTAAAAATTGAAATGTCAAATAAATACAGTTGTGAAGAAAAAGAAAAATTGACCCACCACGGTCATTTAAATATTTTATAAATAATTTCATGGTGATAAATTAGTAATATAAATTTATTTTTCTTTTTCACATTTAGAACGTGCCAGTGTTCTAACTTCTACTGATTTGACACCATGTTGCAACTCCGAAGACTGGTATTTTAGGGGCGTGGCTGGAGGCGGACCTAATTGTGTTTTTTTTCGGTTCATTGAGTTATGAAAAGAAAAAACAGAATCGTGTGAGCCAATCGTTTTATCTGGAAACGCATGAACCGAAAAACAGTTTAATTAATACACATTGACTGCTAAACTATTTTCGTTGTCAAAATTTGTTTACATGTCAACGTTGTTACAATTTATGGGAGAGTTCCAAAAGACATGCCGAGAGACACGCCAAAAGTCACTCTCCCATAAATTGTAATTGAGGTCCATTCTTACTTTAACCTTTACCCAACGTAACGGCCAAAACCGGCCAGCGCTATTCTCAAAAATCGCCAATTAATTTTCATTATTTTTTTCATTTTTTGTCTCAAAAACATAGGTTATGAACCCTCGTTGGAACGAGCTCGTCGAGCTCGTTCCAACGAGGGGTCATAACCTGTGTTTTTGAGACAAAAAAATGAAAAAAAATAGTTATTCGAGAATTATTTTTGCAAGTGTCGTCTGCTTTTCAGGTTAGGTAAAGGGTTAAAGACAAAACAAAAGGAGTTGAAAGATTTGTTCTATGCTAAATGTAGTGATTCAGTCAGGTATGTGGAACAACGATGAATGCAATGAACCCTAGGTGCTCAGAAGTGGCATTTGAAGTACTTGTTTATACTGTTTAATGCAAAGAAGCAATTGTGGAAACCTCCCTAGAGACAAGTTAAAGTAACTGACGATTTTAAAGTAAGGAAGCAGAAAATGACCTCTCTACGAGTTATTATAATTTGCCAATAAATGATTTGCTGATGAGACAAAAGACATGCCGAGAGACACGCCAAAAGTCACTCTCCCATAAATTGTAACAAGGAAAATCCATACAGACTAAACCATTTTCACTTCAAAGATAATACGAAACACATTCACAAAATATGAAGCCTTCAAGTTGTGGTACCTGCCCTTCAGAATAAAGCCCAAATATGGTCTTCCAGCAGTCTACCTGTTAACGTTTTTTGTGAAGCTTTCAGTGAAATGCTGAGGAAACTATTTTGTTTCGTACTCGACTAATTTCGTAAGTGAAAGGATTCGTTGACTATCCGCTGCAATTTCTATTAATTTGGAAATTATAATCTAAACATTTTTTAGAATAGGAAACCTATGTAATAAAAATAATATCTGTGTTCTTTGAGTCGTGCGGTCGCTCATTGAAAAATTATATTCACCTGCCAGTCATCGTGTAATAATTATGGTATTATTCCATGGACGCAATATCAGAAAATCAGTATATAAAATATACCTTTATTAAGTCTAAGTTTGTCTTGGAATATCAAACTGAAGAGCTGTAGTCTTTAGCTGTAGTCGATGACTTGTCTGTGAAGTTGCAAGAGTTAAAGTGTTTGAAAATCGGTTGTGCAAATCAGATCGAGGATTTGGGAAACATTCCACTGATGCAGGCGCTGGTTCGAGAACAGCAGGAACGGTAGGAACAGCAAGAACATTTCACGAATGGTCGGCGTACCACTCCTTTGAGGTCCATTCTTACTTTAAAGACAAAACAAAATGAGTTGAAAGATTTGTTCTATGCTAAATGTAGTGATTGAATGTTCAGTCAGGTATAGGGAACAACGATGAATGCAATGAACCCTAGGTGCTCAGAAGTGGCATTTGAAGTACTTGTTTAATGCAAAGAAGCAATTGTGGAAACCTCCCTAGAGACAAGTTAAAGTAACTGACGATTTTAAAGTAAGAACGCAGAAAAAGACCTCCCTACGAGTTATTATAATTTGCCAATAAATGACTTGCTGATGAGTTCACTTCTGAGCAATAGAGTATGCATTCCCAGCAAAATGTATTTACAAATATACAGTGTCAGTCTCCTGAATGAAGTTATTTGACCAGGCACAAAACAAGCTTCAAATCAATTTAAAGTAAGAAAGCAAGTATTAACCTCTCCACTTACAATAAGGAGAACAATATTCTTCACAAAAGGAAGCAGTTATACCCTCCCTTCCAGAATCCTTATTCCCACTTATTAATATTATGCTTTATGCCCAATCAAACGTCAGAGATCAAGGAGTAATATTTACAACTTGTACAATTTATGTCGCATATGTTACAAATTATATAATCTGCTGGAATTTGCTGAAGTTGTTTCCAGCAGACAGGATACTATCATTTTCTTGAGGGTTCCAACTGAATTTGCAAACCTCAAAATTTCCCAAGGAGAGCTTGATTTAGCATATGGAACTGAGGATAGGTATGGGGAGGCACATTCAAGTAAAAGTTTATTGGAGCTTAATTTACAAAGAGCCTGCTTATGGTCTCCACCAAAGGTTTTAGGTACCCTCTATAATAATATATGGCCAGACACGAAAGAATATTATCAGCTGTTTCAAGGTATAGTGTATTATTCGCCCCCAGCACTACCTACAGACACGCTCCATTTTAACTCACCTGCAACTTATTACGGTCTGAGAATCAAGAAAATGTCATTTCTGTGGAACCGTTTTTCAATTTTTTCTCCGCAGCGTCTCTTGGACATGTCTACACCCCCCCCCCCCCCCCCAACCCTTCCCTCCATTCTTTCATTGAGTATTCTGCTGTGATTCTAAAATTGTTTTTTTGTGCAGGCGTAGAACCCGGTGTAAAAGGAATGGAAGTCCGTAAGAACGTTAGTCCCTCTGGACTATTATTCCGCGGAATTATAGTCCTAGGTCTAACATTTCTAGGAATAGTAGTCCGGCGGACTACTATTCCTAGAAATGTTAGACCTAGGACTATAATTCCGCGGAATAATAGTCCAGAGGGACTAATTTTCCTACGGACTTCCATTCCTGTCACACCGGGTTGTGTACTCTTGTGGAAGCGGTTAAATGCGCTGTCCAGGTGAACAATTCAAGTGACGCCAATCATATTTCCCACAAAGAAAAGCAAGAAGCTGCTGAGTCAAGCAAAACGTAATTACAAAATAGGAAATGTAAAACGGTACAGAAACTGTGAATTCTTGTTAAGATCGGACTATCGATCGTTCATTTTTTTTTTTTAATATTCACCTCAGTGATGTTATTATACCGTACAGCTCTACGGGGCATTGTTGTGTAGAAATATAACTTAGTCAGTTCGTAGACACATTAAATACCGATTCCAGTTTTATCATGACGCCTCTGTGAACTAAATTTCACGAGCTGTCAGTTTCTTTACGATGAAACATATTATATTCACCGCTGAAACCGTAAAATGAGCGTATGGAAAAACAGTGTTCGTATGTCTACTTATGTCTTCTTTGCTATCAAAAAGAAACTCTAGAGAAATAAAGTTGGATAAATGTGATGTGTGAGAGATGAATCAGATATCACCATCAGTTATACTTGTTAACCTATAACTAATAGTTAAATATCACGCGATTTCCCTGTCTGGAAGTAGAGTGGTTCTTGTTTCTTGTGGTAAAGTTATGTTTTAGTGGTAAAGTTATGTTTTAGTGGTAAAATGGGCTCCGATAATTAACACTAGGGCTGTCACGATTTTTTAATTTAGGAATCGATTAATCGTCGCAAATAATCGATTATAATCGATTAATCGTACATAGATGACCCCGTCCCCACATTTCCCTCTCTTTAAGTTAAAAATGAAGTTCAAGTCAGTTGACCTTCCTCAAGTAAACAACGAAGACGATCCTCTTTTAGGTACATTCAAAGGTTTGATGTTCTGAACTTTTGAACCGTCAGTGTAATAATCAAGACCGATGTGACAGGAATGGAAGTCCGTAGGAACGTTAGTCCCTCTGGACTATTATTCCGCGGAATTATAGTCCTAGGTCTAACATTTCTAGGAATAGTAGTCCGGCGGACTACTATTCCTAGAAATGTTAGACCTAGGACTATAATTCCGCGGAATAATAGTCCAGAGGGACTAATTTTCCTACGGACTTCTATTCCTGTTACACCGGTCGTCAGTTGCGAACTTAGCAAGTTCGCCACTGCCGACCGGTCTTGATTATTACACTGATGGTTCAAAAGTTCAGAACATCAAAGCTTTGAATGTTCCTAAAAGGCAAATGCTTCTAACGGCTTGTTGAGATTTAACGTCGACGGTCTTGATCCTTTACCTTAAGAAACAGTAGTTTTTTCATTTTTTTTTCATTATTAAACGTCTAAAACGGGGTAAAATTTACCGATTCTTCGACAACGAAAAATACTAATCGATTTCGACGTGATCGATCAGCAATCGATTAGTAGAGTAATCGTGACAGCCCTAATTACCACCAGAGGAGCAAGGCCTCTAAGGTGTGCAACATATGTGTAAATATTTGCTAGGGGCGGTGGTGTTGCGTAAATGTCACGCGAAATCCCTGTCTGGTATTAGAATGATGCTTGTTTCTTGTAGTAAAGTTATGTTTAATGGTAAAATAGGGTCCGATAATTAACACCAGAGGAGCAAAGCCTCTAAGGTGTGCAACATAGCTATAAAGATTTGGCTAGGGGCGGTGGTGCTGCGTAAATGCTACGCTGTATCCCTGTCAGGAAGTAAAATAGTGCTTCCTTCCTGTGATAAAGTTATGTTTTAGTGTTAAAAAAATAAGCTCCGATATTTAACACGAGGCCTCTAAGGTGTGCAGTGATTTGCTTGAAGTCACGTATTTATAGACACCTAAATACTCAAAACGCACAGTGATACCGATCTGTTGACTGTCGAACAGAATTAGACTGGTGGTCTGACAGTTTGGGTCAGATACAAGCTCTGAGGCTACTAGTCTAACTCTGTTGGGTTGGTATTTGACCCTGTTGTGGGCTGGCTGGGGTTTTTTTACCCACGCTTCGTGGAGTATGTGCTCAAGGGACTCTTGATACAATGTAATGTTCCTTTAGTCACAAATATAAGCAGATATTCTTTAATGCTCCAGTTATAGATATTTTAATCAATAAGATTTCCATTCACCATGAAAACATTAAGATTTTAACGCAATTACTGGAACTACGCAGTGTAATCTACACCTGTGCTAGAGTTTCATTCATAATGATAAACGTCATTAAAGATTCGACCAGTGAAGATTGAGCAACATTTCTTGCATTCTGTCAAAGAAAATGAATAATTATGTTATTTTTTTCGATTCAATCGTCTGGAATATATCAGCTGGTCAGAAAAGCGAACCCTAGGTTCCCTTTTCCGACCAACTGAAATATTCCAAACGTGTGGATCTAAACATTGTTCATGGATAATTTAAAGGCAAGGCATGTTTCAGGACATAACAGCGTCGAATTCCTCGTAAAATTAGACTAGTGGATTGAGAGCTTGGGTCAGGTCGTGTTATAAAAGTCTCCGGGGTAATTCTAAAGCAAATATAAGCAGTAGATGGCATGGGCTGATATTTGCTAGATTGGTAACAAGTGACTAGGTTCACGGGGGCGCGGTGGCTCAGTTGGTAGAGGTGCAGACTGCAAGCCGAGAGGTCCTCGGTTCGAATCCCACCTGCGGCAACAGCGTTGTGTCCTTGGGCAAGACACTTCACCCCCATTGCCCACGTGGGGGCACGGTGACGCTGTGTACTAAGGCGTACTGCACGTCGATGGTGCACCTGTCTTCAACCAGTACTAACCCTGCTTGTGTGGAGTTAGTTTGTTGCGGAGCTGACAGTTGCTTGCCGTTGCTCGGTGGTTCTCTCCGGGTACTCCGGCTTCCTCCACCCGTAAAACTGTCGTGGTCATGATTAGCCATTGTGCAGAAATATGTGACCTTAAACACCAATAAATAAATAAATAAATAGTGACTAGGTTCAAAAAACTAATTAAGCTTACAGTTAAAACTAAAAGTCCTGTCATGAAATGCGCACAGATATCACGTTGATCTGCGCGTTTATCTACGCGTTATGACCAAGTAAGGCTATCAAATTCCGCACATGCGGCCTGTGCACAAGCAATGTTTCAGCCAATGGACCTCCGGGTAACCCGGAGGTCCATTAGCAGAAACAGTGCCTTGGTTTGCTATGAATAACCAGGAGAACTTGCCGTGATTTGTATGCCATTCGATATGGCAATTGCGCGCAATTCCTACGTGCAATTAAGCCTAGATAAGCGCACAGTTCGTGACAGAACGTCTAGTTGTAACTGTATGTTGTGAACTGTAGTGTTTAGAGAATGGGTTCACTGTAGACCCCCAATGGGTGATTTACAGACGCGGTATAATTTTATATTTTTCAGAAAGTATGACTCGCACAGGCAAAAGTTAGCCACGCGGCCTACCAGTTGAACCTGGAGGCTCACTGCTGAAATTTGTCAGTGCGATTCATGCTTTTTCGCGGGATTTGAGGTTGATTATACGAGTAATTGAACGTACTCCTGGGTGTTTTAGTAATTACCCACTTTTCTCGTGCTATGCTTGTTGTCTACTAGCGGGCCGACCTGACCCAAGGTAGATAGCCCCACCCATACGACCTAAAATGTATATTTGCTTTGCATATCAGGTTTAGCTGGGTTCGGGGCGGGGACTGAATCGCTTAGTCACGGAATCACATATTGTCCATTTATACAATAGTTAAGAGGTATAAGTTTGCTTTTTTTCATTGGCGTATGAAAACCTAATGATTCTGTACACAATTTGAAACCCTTTCCCGTGAGAAAATCCAATGTAATTGTCAGGGACACCTGAGGCCCCGTAAGGCCATGGCTGACGTGGGGTTATTTAGTCCCGCTGATGAAGTTGCGGGAAAATTAGACCAACGTGGAGGGTCGGAATCCAAGTGTCGCGAACTCGGCGCAGGGAGCTGAGTTAGATCGACGCCGTGATTCCTTCTCTGCCAAATTGGCCTGAAATAGGTTCGATTTCCGTTAGGTGTGATTCCTAATCACTTCAGGCTGTGTAATGGAAAGAATGACTTAAAGTAACAACGATTCTTTTATTCACACATAAAAATAAAGCCGTTTCAATATTTCAACAATCAACAATTCGATTCTTTTCACAGAAATTTAGTTGCTAGGGTTAAATAATTCTCAACAATCATGCAGTCATTCTATAGCCCTGTACTGGCACTATAGTCTACACACTGGAAATGTTACTTCCGTGAGCTCGCCATAAGAGCTTCACAAATCTGAAATGTTATTACTGTGAGCTCACCATGAGCTTCACCCGCTTAGGCTCAAATGTCAACGTCTGCGCGTAACTGTGCCTCTGGCTGTCGGAGGGTTCCGACCAGCAATGTTCGTCATCTATAAAGCCACCGTACTTCTGATTTGGGTCAGATATTGTCTACTCATACCTTATATGCATTTTGAAAGTCCTCCGTGAAAGTCCTATTGAAATATTCACCGTTCCTGGTTGAATTCACGATTCACAAATGCCCCTTTTTGTGCTAGGGCGAAATTGTCACTCACACCGATCTCCAGTCGGTATTACGATGTTCCGACAGCAAAACAAACTACTCAGAACGCAATCAGTCTGACGCTTCAAAGGGTTAATACGCACAATACAATTAACCTACACTTCTGACTATTGCAGGACGATACCTGCTACTCGACAATCTAAACTTTAACGTTTCACCTTGTGTGTTCCTTCTCACGAATTCGGCTCTGTAGCCGCCTATCAACCTTAAGCTAAATCAATCGTAGAATGCCATGTCTGGCGATTCCAGCCGTTCCAGGGTCCAGTGATCGAAGGTACCCCTATGCCAGGAAACAGAGTCCGCCAAGATATGGACTTCTACAGACGCGGTATCAACGACTAACAGACCAGGTTGAACAAGTTTATTGAATTACAAGGGAACTATGTTGAAAAATAAATATGTTCTGTACCGATATTCCAGCTTTATTTGTGTTAGGCTCGAAACTTTTTAACATCCTCTCATATATAATACTGAGTAGTGAATTGTTTAAGGGTTTGTTATATCAGCTCCGAAAGTTTGAATGTAATTCGATTATCAAGGCTGTCTCTGTTTGTACAAAAAACAGCGACGTTAGACTCGGCACCTGATGCTACTTTTTTTTAGAAGCAGTGAGTATTTTTATTCTAAATACTGAGGCGATTATATTATTTTTTGCTTCCAAAACATTGGTTGTTGACCCCAAATCACGGTGCAATGTAAATAACGCGCATTATCATAGAGTGTTGACTTCTGATGCCGAATGTGTTCAGATGGTGAACGTATTGTATCAGTAAACGTTTTGGGAAATCACAACTAGATAAAATTACATTTTCTCCATAATCATTCACCTTAATTGTCGAATACAGATGTTTTCAAAGGTTGCTAAAATGTGTGCATGTTGCGAAGACCTTTTGTGCAAGGTTAAATATTCTCAGAACATGACAAGATAATTTCCGCAGAATTACGTTCTTCTGTCGAAAAAAAAGTTGAAAAACGCAATATTTGCATTCTGTGGAGAACAATATTCCAACCATGTTTATAATACGGTGTTTGGTTAACGAAAACAGATGGTTGAATAAAAAGTTCACAGAATTAAGGGGCTTTTAACCTGACGATCAGGCATCGCTCACTCACTGGTCAAAATGAATGCATTTCCTGTTTACGTGAATTGATTGCTTGGTAAATTGATTTTCGTAACATATTAGAGTGAACCAAATGTAACGGATCAGTTTATGCAGGAAAGGTATTGGCATAAAGTATTTGTTCTGTGAACGGGAATTTTTTTGAAGAAACGTTACGATATCCCGCGCAAACTATGTGATCATTAAAACATCTTTGAAAGACCATTATTTTAACAAATGAAACCAATCTTTGCATTTTAATATGCATGTTGGTCATTTTATCCACAACCCATCACATAACTCATGCTTAATAAAACGGTAATTTTGTATTTCCTCGCTAATTTGATAATTTCCTTCTGTTTTTTCGGGTCTATTGAGTATTAGAGTGTCGACAAAGGGATCAGAATACGGCGCAAATAATGCGCTCAAAAAGCCAATTAACATAGGTTATTATGAAGGTAATGGTAATTGTCAAGGGGTGGTGCTTTTGGGGTACCCACCACTGAACAATAGATACTAGTTGTGTCGGGGAGGGTTAAGATCGACTCTGTTCCATCGCACTCCCTTAGAGTGTGCCTTGAAACCAGAGTGAATCTATACCTGGCCGGAGTTCCGAGTTCGCATTCCTCGATGTGCTCGTAGCTTCTTAGATAAAGGGGTGTACATACAAATAAGGGGGCTATTTAATTACTGATACGGAATGACGGTACAGAACAATTGATTTACACATAAAAGAAAATACCTTTCTCACATATATACATTTCTACAACCCAATGATATATTTACAGTTCACAGTGTCCGCCCGGGCGTCCGTTAGTTTTACCGCTGCATCCCTTCTCGTTCTCCGCTCGCCTTTCCTTCCTGTCGTACTATCTTATGAATTGTTCTTTTCACATGGACCGATGGGAAGGTCCTTAAACACAGTCCGGTCTCTGATACGGATCTTAATCAGTCTATCAACACCACTCAACAACCTATACCAGTTTACCCACGCTACTTAACAACCTATAACAGTTCTCAATTTCTGCTACCATACATTAATTCACTGTCTGTCTGTCTAAGTTGAAAATCACCAGTTATTCCACTCTTCCACAAGTTTGCCTCTACGCTTGTCCGTGGCCTCCCCCGACACCAACTCCTGGACCTTCCTCAACCTGTACCGTTCAGATCTGACCCCAATGTCGGTTGAATGGTTTCGCGCACCGTAGGCGCACAGGGACGCTGTAGGGTAAGCTCTTTTCGACCCTCTTTAACAGTTGAGGATTTGGAAGCTGCATGTCGGGGCGTGGTGAAGGTGGAAAGGGATCGGGTACTCGGCAGGTGTCTCTGGTGAGATGGTCAGATGAGGTTGTTGGGTTGTCCTTTGATGGCTGTTGACTCTACCCTCGGGTGAGGACCAGAGTGAGTGGGGTCCTCTCACAAAGGTGCTACCTCTCCCCGGGGCGCTTTGATGGTAATTTTCAGGCAAGCAGAGTCTGCCACTTATACTTGTAGTTAGATGGTGTAGAGAGCCATCATTGGCAAGTATAGTCTGCTTCATGCGGTTCGTGGTAGTTGAAGCTGTATCGGATTTCAGGATAGCACTTGATGTTATCGTTCGATCGTGGAAGAAAACAACGGCCCCTTTCGGAGACCACCCAAAGAAAGACCCGAACTTCCCTGGTTCGGGGTCAGGCCTGCATTGAAACTTATTTGGCTGGGTCAAAAATGCGCTCTTCAGACGCTTACGAAAAAGGGGTGAAGGTGGGGCGCAGGACCAACATTCGCCTCCGTTGAGGTGGGTGGCCACTTCTACGGATGGAGCGAAGGATGTTAGTAGTCCGTCGCGGTTATTCTTGTCCATAACGGTTATAGTTGCCATAGCGGTTATTGGGATACTGGCGATAAAAAGAAAGCATCTCTGTGTACCTGCTAAAAAGAAGAAGGCATAATTAGTCTCGAATAAAATATAATAAATAAAATAAAAAACAAAAAAAAACAAAAAAAAAACATTTAGCTGAGTCGGTGAAGACAGCCCTTTCTGGTAGAAGGCCACAGTTGAGCTGTTAATCTGCCTTTATATTCACCTTCTCGTTTAAGATTTTATTTTTGGATTTCCGATTTTTATTGATTTAAGCTGAGTCGGTGAAGACAGTCCATTCTGGTAGAAGGCCACAGCTGAGTTGTTAATCTGCCTGTTGGTTCACCTACTCGTTCCCTAATTTATTTACAGGCTTCCGAGTTTTAGTGATTTTAGCTGAGTCGGTGAAGACAGCCCATTCTGGTAGAAGGCCACAGCCGAGCTGTTAATCTGCCTGTTAGTTCACCTTCTCGTTCCCTATTTTATTTTGAGGCTTCCGATTTTTATAGTGATTCTAGCTGAGTCGGTGAAGGCAGCCCTTTCTGGTAAAAGGCCACAGTTGAGCTGTTAATCTGCCTGTTAGTTCACCTTCTCGTTCCCGATTTTATTTTTGGGGTTTCCGATTTTTAGTGATAGGTGTATTCTGCCCTAACCTCTGCGGATTGGATCCTATATTTACATTGTTGTTACACTATATTTTATTTTTCCTGTTGAAAGAAGGGCTTCAACGAAAGAGTCACACCCAGGGGTGTATTCTGCCCTAACCTCCGCGGTTTGGTTCCTATTTACACAGTTATTTCACTATAATTTGGCGTATTGGGGTTTTTGTCGGCTTTCGCAAATTACTTCTAGCTCAGAAATTAATTGGCTGTCGGCTAACCGGTCGTGATGTTCCACGGCTAGGGAGGAAAGGCGGTCTTTTATGGTGGGGATTTCTGCTCTGCCATGGAGTGTTTTGATAGGTGTATTACATGGTGCACGGAGGACGACCCTACGCGCGTGATTTTGGGCCTTCTGTAGTTTTCCCACATTTGTTTGATAGAGCTCAGTTAGGATGATAGCCACATACTCCAGTACTGGGCGCACAAAGGCTTTGTATTGGTTAAATAGAGTAGTCTGATTGGCTCCCCAGAAAGTTCCCTTTAGCATTTTTAGTAAATTAATACGTTTGGTGGCTTTACTGGCAATATCGTTGGTGTGTTTATTAAAGGATAGGTCTTGATCAATGGTAATGCCGAGGAATTTCGCCTCTTTGCATTCTGTGGGGATTTTATCCATTAGCTTGAGGCCAAAGTCACGGTTCTTTATCTTGCGGGTGAAGGTGAAAGGTGATTTGTTGGGTTTTGTTGACGTTCAGCTTTATTCTCCATTTGGCACACAAGTGTTCTAGATCGTCCAGAGCGCATTGAAAAGGTTTTTGGAGTAGATTGTCCGTATTATTAGAGTCCCAGAGGCCCTTATCGTCCGCAAATTGTGAGACTTGAACGCGATCCTCGGAGAATTTGAGGACGTTGGCGTAAATGATGTACAGGAGGGGGCTGAGGACTGATCCCTGGAGGCGCCTGCTTCTAGGGGACACTCTCGGACATTTCATTGTTAACTCTGATTTTAATCGTTTAGGAAGGAAGAGAGTAATCATGGGGAGTACCTCGAAAATACCGAATTTTTCAATAAATGGCAAAGAGCTTATAGAAACCGTAAAAAAGGCATCGAGCATGTCCACCGCCTAGTCACTCAAATGAAAACCGCGATTGACAATCAACAAATAGGCGTGGCGTTCCTGTTATACGTCGAAAAAGCATTCGACTCTGTATGGCACAACGGAATGCGCCTCAAATTATCTAAAAAAAAAAGACCCCAATGGGACGGAATGGTTTCGTTCGCCGAAGGCGCGCAGGGACGCTCTCGGGCAAGCCCCTTTCGACCCTCAGTGACTGTTGTGATCTGATACTTTTATGTCTTAGGCGTGTTGATGGAGGAAGAAGTTCGGGTATTCGGCAGTTGTCCCTGAATAGGCTGTCATGGGTGTTGGGTTGGCTTCGTTGACTGATGTTGGCTGATCCCTCGGGTGAGGACCAGTGTGAGATGTTGGGTTCTTTCACAAAGGTACTACCTTTCCCCGAGGGTGCTGTGCACTTATATTTTCGGGCAAGCATAGTCTGCCACTTCGGAAATGATAGCGGTGGATGACCATCATTGGCAAGTATAGTCTGTTTCAGGCTTTCTTAGTTGGTTTTCAGGTTTGCGGTAGGACGTCTCTTTGGATAGCTGACAACAACAACGACCCCTTTCGGGGACGACTCCGATGTTAAGGTTGAATGGTTTCGCGCGCCGAAGGCGCGCAGGGATACTGTGGGGCAAGGTCCTTTCGACCCTCTTTAACAGTTGAAGATTTGGAAGCTGCATGTTGGGCGTGGTGAAGGTAGAAATGGATCTGGTACTCTGCAGGTGCCTCTGGTGAGATGGTCAGATGGGGTTGTTGGGTTGTCTTTTTGATTGTCGTTGAGTCGACCCTCGGGTGAGGACCAGAGTGAGAGGGGGGTCCTCTCACAAAGGTGCTACCTCTCCCTGGTGGTACTTTGATGGTGATTTTCAGGCAATTAGAGTCTGCCACTTATGCATGTAGTCAGATGTGGTAGAGGGCCATCCTTGGCAAGTATAGTCTGCCTCAGGCGGTTCGTGGTAGTTGAAGCTGTGTCGGTTTTCAGGATAGCACTTGATGTTATCGTTCGGTCGTGGAAGAGAACAACGGCCCCTTTCGGGGACCACCCAAAGAAAGACCCGAACTTCCCTGGTTCGGAGGCAGGCCTGCATTGCAACCTATTTGGCTGGGTCAAAAGTGCGCACTGCAGACGCTTATAAAAAGGGGCAGAGGCGGGACGTAGGACCAACTCTCGCCTCCCTTGAAGTGGTTGACCACTTCTGGGGATGGAGTGGAGGATTTCAGGATCCATGGAGGTTACTGTTTCCATGACGGTTATAGTTTCCATAGCGGTTATTGTGGTGCTGGTCATAAAAAAACATCTCTGTGTACCTGCTAAAAGAAGAAGGCAGAATTAGTTTGACATATAGAAAGTAATGAAAAAGTTTGAGAATTACCATTTTTATCTTACCAGTTTTGATTTCTTTTGAGTTATTAGTGGTTTTAGTTGAGCTGGTGAAGACAATCCTTCCTTGTGGAATGTCACAGCTTTCGCCGTTTTCACTGTCTGTTAGTTCACCTTCCCTTTTCGAATAGTTGGTACGCGTGTGTTGGATCTAACTGAATTTCATTTTTGAACTTTTGATTTTTAGTGTTTTAGTTGAGCTGGTGAAGACAGCCCTTCCTGGTAGAAGGTCGCAGATTTCGCCGTTTTCACTGCCTGTTAGTTCACCTTCCCTTTACCAATAATGTCGTTTATCGGGTTTTGCCTCTGCTTTATACTCGGCCTATTTTGGATAATTTGAGGTAGCGAAGAACAGGCTTACACACAGAGCCACACCCAGGGGTGTTACTTTCCTGTCTTGCCCTCGGTTTTAAGTCCTAGTTTGGGCGGTTTCGTTACAAGAAAGCGGAGGACAGGTTTACACACAATACCACACCCGAGGGTGTTACTTTCCTGTTTTGCCTCTGCTTTATATTCGGTATATTATAGATATTTTGAGGGGGCGAAGAACAGGCTTACACACACAGCCACACCCAGAAGTGTTACTTTCCTGTCTTGCCCTCAGTTATAAGTCCTAGTTAGTTAAATATTGGCGTTTTTTGTCTGCTTTCGCAAATTGTCTGTATTTCGGAAATTAGTTGGCTGTGGGCTAACTGGTCGTGGTTCTTCGCGATTAGGGAGGCTATGAGATCCTTTATGGTTGGGATTTCAGCTCTGTCGTGGAGTGTTTTGATAGGTGTATCCCCGGGAGCGCGGAGGACAACACTAAGCGCGTGATTTTTGACCTTCTGTAGTTTCCCCATATTTGTTTGATTGAGCTCAGTTACGATGATGGCCCCATACTCGAGTACTGGGCGCACAAAGGCTTTGTATAGTTTGAGTAGAGCAGTCTGATTGGCTCCCCAGGACGTTTCTTTTAGCATTTTTAGTGAATTAATACGTTTGGTTGCTTTTCTGGCAATATCGTTGGTGTGTTTATTGAGGGATAGGTTTTGATCGATGGTAATACCGAGGAATATTTCGTCTCTTTGCATTCTGGGAGGACTTTATCAAGTAGCTTTAAGTCAAAGTCTCGGTTTTTTATCTTGCGGGTGAAAGTGATTCGTTGGGTTTTGTTGGCGTTCAGCTTTATTCTCCATTTGGCACACCAGTGTTCTAGGTCGTCAAGAACGCGGTGAAGAGGTTTTTGGAGTAGATTGGCCGTATTATTAGAGTCCCAGAGGCCCTTATCGTCCGCAAATTGTGAGACTTGAACGCGATCCTCGGAGAATTTGAGGGCGTTGACGTAGATGATGTACATGAGGGGGCTGAGAACGGATCCTTGGGGGTGCCTGCTTTTAGGGGGACACTGTCGGACATTTCATTGTTTACTCTGATTTTAATTTAACGATCATTTAGGAAGGAGGAGAGTAGCCTGAGCAGTTTCATGGGGAGTTTCATTTTAGATAATTTGAGGCGCATTCCGTTGTGCCATACACAGTCGAACGCTTTTTCGACGTCTAACAGGACTGCCGCGCCTATTTGTTGATTGTCGATCGCGGTTTTCATTTGAGTGACTAGGCGGTAGACATGCTCGATGCCTTCTTTACGGTTTCTATAGGATCTTTGCCATCTATTGAAAAACTCGTTATCTTCGAGGTGCCCCCTCAGTCGATTGGTAAAGATTCGTTCAAATACCTTGCCAATGCAACTGAGGAGACTGCTTGGGTGGTAGCTGGCCGGATCAGAGAGGTCTTTGTCGGGTTCTGGTATCATGACACCAATGGCTATTTTCCAACATTTAGGAAAGTAGCCATGGGTGAGGCATGCATTGAACAGTTTGTTGAGTTTGTCGATTAGGGAGTTTGGGCTTTGTTTTAGAATTTTGTAACTCACTTTATCCTCACCGGGCGAGGAAGAATTTCTGCATTTTTTATGACGTTGATGATTTCGTCATTGGTGCTGGAGGTGACAAGGCCTTCGTTATCTCCATCTTCTGGCTCGTTATCGAATTTGGGGTTATGGTAGATATCCATGTGTTCACTGATAAAGTCATCAATGGCGTTTATGATGTTGTCATCGTTGCCCGGACCTTGATACGGGCGATGCGTTTTTCTGAGGAGGTCGGCAAGGTGTCGGCCTTGTCTTTGTCGGTGCGAGTGAAAGAGCCATCTTCCCTTTTAAGGGGTTTGGCCTCAGCTTTACGGCTTTTGTTTTTTTTTGCCCAGTTAGGGTTTGGAAAGAGTCCCTGAATTTTTTGGCATCCTTGATCCCGTT
Organism: Pictodentalium vernedei; assembly: GCA_031216915.1. Lineage (NCBI taxonomy): Eukaryota > Metazoa > Mollusca > Scaphopoda > Dentaliida > Dentaliidae > Pictodentalium > Pictodentalium vernedei. The sequence continues at coordinate 420,582,747 of CM062289.1, read as the reverse complement.
TAGGTTGGCTGTTGCCTTTTCCCACGACCCCAATGATCCCCGGACCGAATGGTTTCGCGCGCCGAGGGCGCGCAGGAACGGTTTGGGGCAAGCCCCTTTCGACCCTCATTGGCTGTTTGAGATCTTTTGGATTTATGTCAAGGCTTATTGAAAGAGGAAAAGCTTCAGGTACTCGGCAAAATTTTCTGGCTAAGGTGTCACGGGTGGAAGGTTGGTTGCGTTGACTGAACCCTCGGATGAGGACCAGTGTGGGAGACTGGGTCCTCTCACAAAGGTGCTACCTCTCACCGAGGGTGCTGTGGTGTTTTATTTTCGACCCCAATGTGAATTGGACGGAATGGTTTCGCGCGCCGAAGGCGCATAGGGACGGTTTGGTGCAAGCCCCTTTCGACCCTCAGTGACTGTATATGATCAATTTTGTTTCATGTCAAGGGGTGTTGAAGGAGGAAAAGGTTCTGGTACTCGGCAGGTGTCTCCGGTTGAGGCGTGGCGGGTGAGTGGCTTCGTTGACTTATGTAGGTTGAACCCTCGGGTGAGGACCAGTGTGGGAGGTTGGGTCTTCTCACAAAGGTACCTCTCCCCGAGGGTGCAGTAGTCTTAGGTTTTCAGGCAAGTATAGTCTGCCACTTCGGAGATGATTTCAAATGCTGGCCATCACTGGCAAGTATAATCTGTCTCAGGCTGTCTCTGTTCGTGGGGTAGGACATCTTAGAAAGAAAACAACAACGATCCCTTTCGGGGACCACCAGAAAGAAGATCCGAACTTCCCCGGTTCGGGGGCAGGCCTGCATTATAATCCTAGTGGGTTGGGACAAAAGATGCGCAATGCGCTTACAAAAAGGGGCAGAGGCGGGACGCAGACCAACGCTCGCCTCCCTTGAAGTGGTCGCCGACTTTTTGGGATGGAGTGGACGATGATCAGGAACCATGGGGGTTACAGTTTCTATAACGGTTATAGTGTCCATAGCGGTTATTGGGGTGCTGATCAAAAAGCATCTTCTGTGTAACTGCCAAAAGAAGAAGGCAGAATTAGTTTTCATTAGAATAATTAAAATATAAAAAATAAAAATAGCATGTTCAGATTAATGCAGTCTTTGAATAGGTCTATGATGTAGTTTTTTTTATACAGTCTTTAACCGTGATGTAATTTAGTTGAGTCGGTGAAGGCAGCCCTTTCTAGTAGAAGGCCACAGCTAAGCTGTTAATCTGCCTGTTAGCTCACCTTCTCGTTCCCTATTTTTTCTCGAGCACGTTTAGTTCTATACAGTCTTTAACCGTGATGTAATTTAGTTGAGTCGGTGAAGGCAGCCCTTTCTGGTAGAAGGCCACAGCTAAGCTGCTAATCTGCCTGTTAGCTCACCTTCTCGTTTCCTATTTTTCTCGAGGCTTCCGATTTTTAGTTATTTTAGTTGAATTGGTGAAGGCAGCCCTTTCTGGTAGAAGGCCAGAGCTGAGCTATTAATCTGCCTGTTAGTTCACCTTCTCGTTCCCTATTTAGTTTTGAGGCGAAGAACAGTCTTACAGACAGAGCCACACCCGGGGGTGTTACTTTCCTGTCTTGTCCTCAGATATGAATCCTAATTATTATTTCCTTAAGGTTTTAGGCGTTTTGCTCTCAGTAAAAAATTCCAGTTGGTATTGGGTTTTGACGTTTTGCGGTTTTTGTCTGCTTTCGCAAATTACCTGTAGTTCGGAAATTAGTTGGCTATCGGCTAGCCGATCATGGTTCTTCGCGGCTAGAGAGGCAAGGCGATATTTTATGGTGGGGGTATCGGCTCTGTCGTGGAGTGTTTTGATAGGTGTATCCCATGGGGCGCGGAGGACGACCCTTAGCGCGTGTTTTTGGACCTTCTGGAGTTTTCCCATATTAGTTTGGTTGAGCTCGGTTACGATGATTGCCCCATATTCGAGTACTGGGCGCACAAAGGCTTTGTATAATTTAAGTTGGGTAGACTGGTTGGCTCCCCAGGAAGTTCCCTTTAGCATTTTCAATAAGTTAATGCGTTTGGTTGCTTTACTGGCCATATCGTTGATGTGTTTATTAAAGGACAGTTTTTGATCAATGGTGATGCCGAGGAATTTCGCCTCTTTGCATTCTGGGAGGACTTTGTCCATTAATTTCAGGTCAAAGTCGCGTTTGCTTGTCTTGCGAGTAAAGGGCGTTCAGTTTTATTCTCCATTTGGCACACCATTGCTCTACGTCTTTGAGAGTGCGTTGCAGAGGTTTTTGGAGTAGATTGGCCGTATTGTTAGAGTCCCAGAGGCCCTTATCGTCCGCGAATTGGGAGACTTGACCACGATCCTCGGAGAATTTGAGATCGTTTACATAGAGGATGTAGAGAAGGGGGCTGAGGACGGATCCTTTGGGGTACCTGCTTCTAGGGGGACTCTGTCGGACATTTCATTGTTTACTCTGACTTTAATTTCGCGATCATTTAGGAAGGAGGACAGTAATCTAAGCAATTCCATGGGGAGTTTCATTTTCGATAATTTACAGCGCATTCCATTGTGCCAAACAGAGTCAAATGCTTTTTCGACGTCTAGCAGGACTGCCGCGCCTATTTGCTGGTTGATAATCGCGATTTTTATTTGGTTGACTAGGCGGTAGACATGCTCGATGCCTTCTTTTCGGTTTCTATGGGCTCTTTGCCATTTATTAAAATACTCGTTATCTTCAAGGTGCCCCCTGAGTCTGTTGGTAAGGATTCGTTCGAATACCTTGCCACTGCAGCTGAGAAAGCTGATTGGACGATAGCTGGCTGGATTGTAAGGGTCCTTGTCAGGTTTTGGTATCATGACGCCAATGGCTGATTTCCAGCATTTAGGGGGGGGGGGCGTAGCCATGGGTGAGGCATGCGTTGTACAGTTTGTTCAGTTTCGATTAGGGAATTTGGGCTTTGTTTTAGAATTTTGTAGCTAACTTCATCCTCGCCGGGTGAGGATGAATTTTTGCACTTTTTTATGACGTTGATGATTTCATCATTGGTGATGGGGGTGACGAGGTCATCGTCATCCCCATCTTCTAGCGCGTTATCTAATTTGGGGTCACGGTAGATATCCGGGTGTTCATTGATGAAGTCATCAATGGCATTTATGATGTTGTCATCGTTGCCCGGACCTTGATACGGACGATGCGTTTTTCTAAGATACAAAGATGTCGGCCTTGTCTTTGTCTGTGCGCGTGAAGGAACCGTCTTTTAAGAGGTTTGGCTGCAGCTTTGAGGCCTTTGTTTTTCTGCCCAGTTAGGATTTTAAAAGAGTCCCAGAATTTTTTAGCATCCTGGACCCCGTTTATGTTGCTGTTGCCTTTTTCAAGTTGACTTGTTTTTCAGCTTGGAGGGCATTTTTAACCTCGCCATGAAGGCGGTTGTTTGTTTGTTTTTTGGTTTTTTTTTTTAGGTCAGCTTTCTTACTGGGGTCAGTTTCGGTTTTAAGAGCGCGAAGAGCTTTCCGTTTGGTTTTGATTAGTGAGAGTGTGTCGCCCAAGATAGTATTTCTCCAGGGGCGCACTTCTTCTTTTGGGCATATTTCGTTTAGGGTTGAGTTAATGATTTTCTCTATGCCCTCGCATTTGGTTTCGAGTTCAGTTGCATTGGATGGGGGTGTTTGTGAGTTTGACATCGATGATGTCGCGGTGGAGGTTCCAATTAATTTTTCTAAAATTTCTGCGGAGAGTGGGGGGGGGGGGGGGTTACCTGAGTGGGCCAGTTCCTAGTTGCATCGAGGCATGGACCGGGAGGTGATCGCTGCCGAAGTTGTCATCGCCGACCCAGTGATCATCGATGTGATTTATCAGGGAGTCACTGGCGATAATTAGGTCGAGGATTTCAGATGGGAATAGTGGGTTATTACTGATACGAGTTGGTGAGTTGTCGTTCAAAACTACATGAAGGTTATGTTTTTTTGTGATTTCGAGGAGGGCTTCACCGTTGGGGCTGGTTTTGTTGCAGCCAAAATCCAGGTGTTTGGCATTGAAGTCGTCGAGGAAGATGCAGTGTTTGTATTTCCTCGTGAAGAATTCAAAGAGAGTGTCAGAAACAATTTTGCTTGGGTCGTTATAATAACAAACAATCGCGATGTTTTTATTGTCGACTGTGATTTCAACGGCAATCACCTCTGCATCGAGGTGATTAGTTTTTATGGTTTTAGTTTTGATGTTCTGCTTTATAAGAAGAGCAACGCCGCCTCCTTTAGTGATTTGGCGGTCTCTTCTAACAATGCTGAACCCACTTACTGAAAAATTCTTGTCGAGTTGAAGCCAACTTTCACAGATACAGATGATGTCTGTATCTTCGAAATATCGGTTCATTTGAAGTTTTTTATTATTAACGCTTCGAGCGTTCTACACGGTTATTTGTAATTTATTCATGATGGGCGTTAAGTTCTCGCGGCCTTTTGATTATTTCATAGATGGTGGCTTTAGTTGATGTTAATGGCGGCTTTGATTAGAGTTTCTGAGATTTGGGTTTTAAATAACCTGGACGCTGAACGGCTGACATCCTGACATATGTCAGACAGACTGGTGTTGATATGTTTATTTAGGACAGAGTAGGGTGCTTCCTCGACTAGAGAGCATATTGTGTAGGGCGAGGAAGCGTTGTCGGGTTTTTTTAAGTTGAGGTTTTTCAGTTCTATGTTTGTTTTAACTTTTTTGAAGTGGGTACACCCCCAGTAGTTGCTTGTGTGGAGACCCTTGCAATTAGGGCAAGTGTCTGACCCCAATGTCTGAAAACACTGACCTTATATACTTTTAGGTCGGAAACCTATCACAAAGCTTACGTTATAGTTGTAATGTTACACTACTGTTCTTAAATCTTTTATCGAAACATGCCATAATATCTTACAACTAATTAAGAACATGGACAAAGAATTAATCTCTTCACACCTTTGGGGGACGAATTTAACCATCTTGATTACAGCCTGGGGAGGATTAATTTACACCTGTGAACGTCATAGACACCAAGTGAATTTAACTATTTACAACTTGAATAATCCTTCCTTAGTGGGGACAATGACATGCCAATTTGGCAACACCCACCACTAGGTCATTAATCAACCAATCACAAAAAATAATAAAAATATTTGACACTTGCCTCACCATATTGCCTGACAGTGATTGGGATCGCGGTGGCGCAGTTGGAAGAGATGCAGGCTGCAAGCCGAGAGGTTCCCGGTTCGAATCCACCTGCGGCAACCGCGTGCCCTTAGGCAAGACACCTAATACCAACATCAACCGTGTGGGCACGGTGGCGTAGTGTACTAAGGCGTACTGCACGTCGATGGTGCACTTGTCTTCAACCAATGCTAACCCTGCTTGTGTGGAGTTAGTAGGTTGGAGAGTCTGATAGTTGCTCGCCGTTGCTCGGTGGTTCTCTCCGGGTACTCCGGCTTTCTCCATCCACAAAACTGTCCAAACACGAGATGACCCTGGTTGTCGAAAGTGCCGTTAAACCCCAGTAAATAAATATATAGACAGTAAAGTTTTCTGTCTTGTATCCCGTCGGGTTGACGAGATCAGATCGCAGGATCGCACCCAGCGATCTGACTTCGTCAACTAGACGAAGTACGACAAATCAGATCACTGTACTGTCATGATGATCTGTTTATTATATGCCGTTATGGAAATTCAACTTTTACACTAGAGTACATATAAACTTGGTTGAGAAGAATATTAGAAAATCACGTTATTCTACAGTGTTTATTTACATACATGAAGCGAAGCGTACCTTGAAATTGTTCCTAACCTGGGCGAATTGGATAGACGTTCTCCAGTGCCGTCCTCGTTCTGAGACCAACCATCTGATACGGACTCGGAACTCCACTTAGTGTGATCCGGAGATCAGTATTCGATAGATGAAAAACACGGAATACCCATTAAGGTTCGATATATTCCTGGTTTTCCATAGTAGCGGGGACGGGAATGAAATTACACTCAGAACCGGGAACTGAGAATTGTCCCGGATAGTAAATATACAAGACCAACAAGACACATTTACTTTTTTTGAAAATGAGTATATTTTATTGGCAATCTGACATCTCCATACGGAAAGGTTCTTTTTCTAATAGAAGTGTGAAACCCAAAACCCATTTCCAACTCGTCTTCATTTTATAAATCGCTAGTTTTATCACTACTACCTCCTGGCTTCAACTCCCTTTTCACTGCTGTCACCAGTCTCCTCTTCTTAAAGCAGAGGGGACTGGTAACGGCAGTGAAGAAGGAGTTGATGTTGAAGGGGGTAGTGAATAGCGAGTGATACTAATGATTCTGAAAATGAAGACGAGTTTGAACTTTGAAGCGAGTGAATGTCTTGCTGTTGAAGAGAGGGGTCCTCCGGAACTGATCGAGAGCTGCAGAGATTTGGTAAAAAAGGTTCTTCGGGAAGCACGATTGTAAATTGTAAATTGTTAAGGCGTGGAAGGACTGACGACCTCTTACAAAGTTATGTTGGGACAGTTTTTCAATTTGGAAAGCTTCAGTTCAACACACAAAGAGTGTCATGCATGATTCCCGGTTCCGTGCTATAGATTTTCCGTGTATCGTGACCGGCTTTCGGAACCGGGAACCAGGGAATTCCCCTTCCCGAGATTAAACCCTAAATACCATTGATAGGTATATAAGAAAAAAGAGGAATGAAACATGTACTGCATTTAGAAGAAGTGGAAAACCTGGGGGGGGGGGGCATGGGGGGCATGGGGGGGGGGGGTGATTATAGACAATCACTAGAAGGCCCGAGGCAGTATATGGAGAGGCAAGAAAAACGGTACTATAATAAAGGACAAAAATAGGAAAGGGAGAAATAGTTACCTCACTAAAACAAGAAGGGTTGGGGTGGGGGTTGTGTCCTGTAAATGGGTGTAAAAACGGTAATAAGGGCAATACCACACAGAATAGTTCGACATGTGGCAAAAGTACTGACGATTATGGCTGCATTGCAGCAGAAATGGTTAAGAAGAAAGTTAACCCTTTACCTAACATGAAAAGCAGACGACACTTGCAAAAAAAATTCTTGAATAACTAATTTTTTTCATTTTTTGTCTCAAAAACATAGGTTATGACCCCTCGTTGGAACGAGCTCGACGAGCTCGTTCCAACGAGGGGTCATAACCTATGTTTTTGAGACAAAAAATGAAAATATTTTGAAAATTAATTGGCGATTTTTGAGAATAGCGCTGGCCGGTTTTGACCGTTACGTTGGGTAAAGGGTTAAATGGAAAATGCCAAACAATTTATCTGACCTCGTGTGTGGGAAAATCGGGGAGAGAAAGTCCGAAATGCAAAGCAACAGGTGCTGATGAAATTCGCAATGAGTTTTAGAAAGAGGGGATGCAACGTATAAGCAACTGACATCACAATATATCGTGACATTCAGAATGTAAGAGATTCCGAAAGTGTGTGTGTGTGGGATGGGGGGGGGGGGGGGGGGTCAGGATAACATTCATGTATAATATCATATCATATCTCTGTCTCAAACGAGACACTCGTGACGTCATTGACGTGCCCTGATTTTCGAGGCGGTTGCTGTCAAAAGCAAAGGCAAAACTCGAGTGACTTGACGCTAAACACGCTGGACAATGATTCCATAATTTCTTTTTGTTTATCAGCGAATCATTTCTTTGTTTAACAATGCATTTGATTTCGAGAAATTATGTAGACACAAAAACTACCCAAATATGCGGCACCTCGTCAGGTGGTAACATGGGAGGTAACGTTCCAACTACATTATCAAGGCATGCCTTCGTCGAAGGCATGCCTTGATGATGTAGCTGCAGGTTCTGTCAGTCCGTTTCCCTGGCGCCTCTTTGTTGTCTTGTTCATTATAGAAAGAGGACAGCGCATTTACTTTGTTAGTTCATAAGCAGTTTTATTTCTAGGGTCGTATTCAATTTTTAGCTCAACTTTGACGCCGTCAAATTTGAGGTTTTGTCGTGGTCCGTCGACCGTCTGTCAGTCTAGACTCTGCCCGTTCGTCAACAATTCAACACGTCTCGGGCTAGAGACCGTATTTATGAACCGATCTCTACGAAATTTCTTGGGTACCTTTGTTATCACCGTGGGACGAGAACGAATGTTTTTGGGTGCGGTCCGAAATTTAAGATGGCCGCCGGGAGCCATTTTGTACCAAAAATTAGTACAATCAGTTTTTTGTACAGAACTTCTGTATGAAAGTTCTATTTTGAATAAATTTTTGTATGAATGTTCAGTAACATGGAATACATTACAGAAAATACGGGTTTGTTTCTCGTGCAGAAATTATGTAAATTAGATGAACTTTGATTTATTCAGTGCTACTAATACACAGTAAGTAATCATATCATTCGTCTCGGGTTAGGGGTTGTATTTATGAACCGATCTTCACGAAACTTCTTGGGTACCTTTGTTATCATCTTGGGACGAGAACGAGTGTTTTTAGGTGCGGTCAGAATATTAAGATGGCTGCCGACGGCCATTTTGTACCGAAATTAGGTACAATCAGTTTTTTGTACAGAACTTCTATATGAAGGTTCTCATTTGAATAAATTTTTGTATGAATGTTTAGTAACATGGAATACATCACATATAATACGGTCTTTTTCTCGTGCAGAAATTATGCAAATTAGATGAACAGTGATATAAGGATTAGATTAGATATTGTGTGAGGCCTATTGTGTGTAGGAATCGGAATCGGTGACACGGAGGACACGTGCCCCCAACCTTTTCCACGATTAGTTGTGAGTGCGAAAACGAGTCAGAGCGTGAGGGAGAGAAAGAGATAGAGAGCGTGAGAGAGAGGGAGAGAGAGAGAAAAGGGGAGACAGACAGAAAGAGTCGGAGAGAGACAGATAAAGGAGAGAGAGACCTTTTCGGTCAATATTATCATTACCAAACCATCATTGCAATATTATTGGTAATTAGCAGAAAGGAGGTGCACGAACTCTTTGCACTTGAGATGTGAACTAAGATTTGTTCGATTGATTTGTCGCTTCTTCGGACTTGAAGGTTGAGAAAATTGTACAAGTGTGACTCCATATTGAACAAATTGCCAAAATGTGGATTTTACTCAATACCGAGGCAAATGAGTTCCAAACACAGCTTTGTGTATTATGGTCATACCATGCTCTAAGGCACAGTGACCACCATTGGTATAATGATAGCAGTGGGTAGGCATCCTTGTATGGTCGTGTACCAGACCCGCCCCCACTCCTTAAGTTCGAAATGCTTTCTACGTCGGCTGTTTCGAAGCTACAGTATAGCTGTTGGTGCTACTGCCCCCCCCCCCCCCCCCCCCCTTCTATCCACATACTTTTCAGTACCTTCATACAGACCAGGGAATGACGTGTGAATCTATTTGCCAACATTTTGCTCACTGGGAAGAACCATAGTATGTCTAGTGGGCCTTGGACATTGCCCCCCCCCTCACACACACACACATTCACGCTGGGGAACCGCGCTCGACCAGTTGGGAGTACCGGTATCTTACCTGTAAATTAAATAGGAAGTTGCGTCACGACTACAACATCTATATTTTATTTATTCCATAACTTCGTAGATCTCCAAGAAGGCTTGATTTATTATGCCCCCGACCTGCGAAGGAGGATTCGGGGGTATCTAGTGAATCCGTCCGTCCGTCTTCCATCTGTCCGTCCGTCCGTCCGTCCGTCCGTACAAATATTTTGCATTGTAATTTCAAAGCCATAGCTCGGATTTGGATTTCCTTTGGTATGCTGATAGACCTGCGTGGGGGAACGGACACGCAGTAGGAACAGGTTCCGTCCAATAATTTTTCCCAGAGTTATGGCCCTTTTTTCGACTTAGAAAATTTTCTGTTTTTACTCTTTCCACTTAGAAAATATTTCTGTCCCACAATACCTTCAAGGCTACTTCGAACTTGCGTTCGGGTCGGGGGCAATGGCCCACGTTTTGCGTTACCCTTCTTTAACTATAACCCGACTGACTAACATCCCAGCTACATCGCCAAGGCATGCCTTCGACGAAGGCATGCCTTGACGATGTAGTTGGAATATTAGTCAGTCGGGACTTGAGCGATGAGTCATACTCAAAGGACAAAGGGTTGATTTAGAGACAACGGAAGTTTATCACCCACCTCTGGCTCACTGCGTTGGCCTTTTCAGTTGATGTGTGAAAAAGGTCACATGACTGTAAACCGACTCCACACAGTACAGATTTACTTCCGGAAAACGCGAACAATGTTTACATTCGTTTGACCAGGAAATCGAGTTTTTACGAAGAAACACGGAAACTGTTTAAAGAGTGATAGGTTTACAATAAAAACTCATTTATAACATTTGTCTGACATCACTTATACCTCTAATTTACGACACAAAGCAATTAGGTATTACGTATTTGAAACCAGAACTGTTCAAAATTTACGAGCTCAATCAATGAAAATTTTTTTCGACATTGCTATTAAATCGACCGACAATTACCCAATAACAAGTCATGTAAATTCAAAGAGGTTCAACCAGTCTGTATTATTTGATTTACGAGAAATTACCTGTAATTAAATGATTATTCGTGGGCAAATCATTTAATCCCGAATGCCCATGTGGGGGGTCTCCGTGGCGCTATGTACAAAGGCGTACTGCACGTCGACGTGCACTTGCCTTCAACCAATGCTAACCCTGCTTGTGTGGAGTTAGTGGTTGGGAGTCTCTCAGTTGCTTGTCGTTGTTCGATGGTACTCTCCGGGTACTCCGGCTTCCCCCACCCGTAAAACTGTCCGGCACGAGGTGCCCTGGCTGTCGAAAGTGTCGCTAAATCCAAATAAATAAATAAAATCAGCAGGCAGTGTCATTTTTTTCCGCGTGGAGTTGTACTTTCAGAAAATATTGTACAAAACATTTGCCTGCTAGTATTGATACAGCCATGCTCTTGGTATCACAGAACTAAATATTTTCCCATAGTTGATCATTATATCGTTCAGGCGAAAAACAATATGATCGAATCACTTTAATTTTGGCATTCAAGTATCTTTGTCAAGTATAGCCCTTCAGCCAACTGTTTATGATCCGAAAACAGAGGGACATGCAACAAATAAGAGAGAAAAAATGACACGAAGGGAAGTACCGGTCACGTGCACATATTTTTCAGGGAATTCCCTACAAAAACACACAAAATGTAAACTGTATTTTTTAGGTCCAAAAATCGTCAAAACACCCTCTTTTTATCAGGAATATTCAGCAATAATTCAAGATGGCAATAGAATGTTTCAAATGTTTATTGAAACATTATATTTTCCCAAGTCTGTTTTTAGAGATGGCATCATTTCAAGGCGGGTAACTCTAATTCAAATATTTAGTTCAGCGATACCTCTTAGGTATCTCCAGATAATGGGATTGAGCTGCAGTGGCATCACTAAGAGGTGTTTAGGGATGACGTCCCCTATATTTTCTTCAGTCGGGACATTTTCATCAGTATAGCTGTCTGAGATATCAATTATCTCTTTCTGGTAGTCACGTACTTTCTAAAAAGACTAGATTTGATACTCTGCCTTGTATACACAAACGGTTGGTCATACAAATTGAGGTCTGTAGTACCCGATTCTGGTCGTTGGGGCCCGCACACCACCAATTCGGAGTACCGGTACCTTACGTGTAAAGAAAATTCAGTGCAAACTAATTAACTCCCAGCACTCTGGTAGTATTTCCAAATTTTCATCATTGACTACATATTGTCCAAACAGCACGAAAATTTTAACTAATTATATCTTGTTTGACAGATCTCAATGAGCTCTGTCAAACAAGGTATAATTTTTTAAATTCTCAGTTGTACAGTGGAAAAAAAAATTGCTGCTGAAAACTTTGGTATTTTGACATAAGCCTTTTTTCAAAACTGCCATCTTGGCTTTTAATCTATGAAAGCTCAAGGCCGTGAGGTGTAAACATTTCAAGAAAACACGTTGTAAGCAATGGAAGAAGCGAGCAAGTGCTTCGGACCCAATTACGTTCATTAGTGCGAATTCAAAAAACATTTAACCAAGGTTACCATTTGTTTAAGACAATGGCAATGTTGTACGAGAATTTTTATTATTTCGAATTGAGTTCCAATTGACTTAAATGGTGTTTGAATGCACGCTGTATCATGATTCTGTGGCCGTCGGCACTGCTTTCTACAACTTAATTGCGGGGATTCCCCAAGCCGAGAAACTCCGTGCAACGAGTGTTTCCTTGTTGCCATTCAAAACAAGTCCTCGCCTCCATAAAAAAAATCTTTAAACCTGCGGTGTCCCATCGTTTAAAGTTGTCTAGGGTTGCCCCTTCAGTTAATTCAAATGATGACATCAAATCTTCGAATTTAGAGTTGATATTTCGCAAAACTAGTTGTCTTGTATGACACAGAACTCAACGCGATGAACATGGAAATCGCTTTGTTTATACCCCGCGACCTGTGACCTTGCATAGATTAAAAGCCAAGATAGCAGTTTCGAAAAAAGATTTCTTAAACAGGAAGTTGAGCCACGACCACTCCAAGTATACATTATTTATTTCCCAACTTCGTAAATTCACAAGAAGCCTTGAGTTTTTAACTATAATCCCGACTGGCTGATATTCCACCTACATCATCAAGGCATGCCTTCGACGAAGGCATGCCCTGATGATGTAGCTGGAATATTCGTTAGTCGGGTCTTGAGACATAGGTCGGGACAAATCAGTTCAACACCTCCCGCCCCCACAATCGACCGTCTTCGCCACGCCCCTGGATTGGGGTGACCCATCTTTTTTTTTTTAAACAGTAATTTTATTTCCTTCAGATATGAAATAGGGTTTGGCGAACAGGCTAAGCCTATTTAAACGCCTCCCCCTTACAACAATATTCAATTCTGATACAAAAGCATTCAAACTGGTGCAGGTGCTGGTGAGGAGTTACACTTTGACTTAGATGATATTACAAATCATTGCACTCTAAAGTTGTCATACAATAACAATAATATGAGTGTGTGAAACTCAACTTCTTGACAAATTGTATGTCTGGACAGAAACTGGCTGCAACTTGTTTATAGATTGAATGGTGGGCACTATGGGATCTGGCAAGATTTTCGAACAAGTAAACATGCCTATTATTCCTATTTTAGACAGCCTGTTACGTAGGGAAGGTCACCATGTACAAAAAATAAGTGGGACTGACGGATTCAGTAGTATCCAGTGGGGTGACCATCCATGTTTGCCCAACCATACGTGCCTTAAATATGTCCTGATCAGTTTTTATTCACGCGAACTCCTGACACGAGAATCAATTTTCAGTTCTTAACTCTTTCAACACTAGAGGCCACTTTTCCGGTCCAGGAACACGGTACGTCATAATTTCATTAAGTAGGATGGCTACTAAGTGAACGAATGTGGAAGAACAATTAACATTTTCAACGTGCAGCCTGAAGGCTGCACGTTGAAAATATTAATTGCTCTACCCCCAAATAATGAATATGGACTCTTCCAATGGCTGTCATTTAACTAGCACGGAAGATACCACCAGTGTTGAAAGGGTTAATAAATTTAGAATTTGAGAGTTCTGTTATACCTCTAAGAGGGCAACCAGAACAACATATTCCATGGTCAGAAACATATTTGTATTATACGCTAAACGATAGATTATCGAAACAATTGCGGAAAGATAGAAATCATATCCCCCACTGTGAGGATATAGAAATTTTCACTTTCAAGGGATCAATCAGAATGGCGGCTTTCAAAGCATTACTTCAAGGAGAATACGAGTCAAATTATCACTGTAATTGATCATTTTGTTCTGAAAACAAATATTTAATGAAAAGAAAATCTAGTGTTTTTGAGTGGATGCCGATCATTTTCAGCAATAATTCAACACGTATTCACCTCGAATTGATGCATGTATCCCGCCGGCTGAATCAGATCGCAAGACGCTACCTATTCCTAGTATCGATCAAATCACTTCCGCGCATCAATGCGCATCAGCTGTTTACTTTCATTCATCAATTCAAGGTTGAAACGAGTAGAATTATCGATAGGAATGATCAGATTGTTATAAAAAGCAAAAAAGAAAAAGAAAATCTAGTGTTTTCGAGTGAATACCGAAAATCATCTCACTCGTGACCGAGATAAATGGTTATTTATAAAAATAAACATTTGTCTCGGTCACTCATGAGATAATTTTCGTTATCCACTCAAAAACACTAGATATCCTTTAAAAATATTACGCATGTCTTCAACCAATTTAACCCAGCCTGTGCTGCAGTGCGGAGTTACGATGTTGGGGAGCTGGCAGGTGATCGTCGTTGCTCGGTGGTTCTCTCCGGGTACTCCGGCTTCCTCCACCCGTAAAACTGTCACGGTCATGGTTAGTCATTGTGCATAAATATGTGACCTTAAACATCAATAAATAAATAATATTGCGAGGGTTGGGTGACACTTCACCCTCATTGCCCACGTGGGGGCACGGTGGCGTTGTATATTAAGGCGTGCTGCACGTCGATGGTGCACTTGTCTTCACCCAATGCTAACCCTGCTTGTGTGGAATTAGAATGTTGGGGAGCTGGCAGCTGCTCTTCTTTGCTCGGTGGTTCTCTCCTGGTACTCCGGCTTCCTGCACCCGTAAAACTGTCACAGTCACGATTAGCCATTGTGCATAAGTATGTGACCTTAAACACCAATAAATACATAAATAAATAACTACATATATTCAGCAATGAAATACTATAGTGAAAAATATTGTTGGAAGGGTCTTTGTGATTGTATTATCAGGTCGTCGTGAGAGATTTCCGTAGCCTGGTTTATTCAGGTGCACGGAGGAACATTCCACCAAAGCCATAAGGCGGAGGTGGAGAGCAAATAGAGTGGGTCCATTTTTTGTCGATGGAAATATGGATGATCACCTCGTGAAGGTTTTAGTTGTTTGTTTTGGAATCCTCAAATGACATGTATAAAGGGCAATTCACATGACAAAAAGTAAACCTTATACATTTTTTAATCGGGGAATAAATTTTAATCGAGGAGTAAATTACAAAAGTACTCTGCACTTACATGCGCTTATACAAATACGGTATTTTTCGATTTGATGCCATTTTCACTATCACCATGGAATGAGTAAGACGTGTTAGAAGGAGGATGTTGCCTTATGCTTGGCCTTTGGAGTAATGGTAGGCACCACACAAATTCGTTCGAATTTGATCTAGGATTATATCGGGAGAAATTCACATGGTCGCAAAATCGCCGTGTGAGAACCATAAAGTTCTATCTTCCACTGGAACCCCGACCCTAACCCTTCCACTGGAACCCCGACCCTAACCCTTCCACTGGAAGATAGAACCTTATGGTTCTCACGCGACAAAATTCCAGTTTAGTCCTGGATTTTTCGTAAATACACCGCCTCACCAGCTGGAGTATTTCTAAAACTTTTAATCTAATATTTTACCTAAAACCCTGGATTAAAATCGTTTACATGGCTGCTAAACTGACCTAGGGTTATTTGTTAATCCAGGATGTGCTAAAATTCATGTGAATGGGGTATTAGATATGCGCTAGAAGGAGAAATAGTTAGTTCTGTCGTTGATGATGTTTGCTCTGTAGTGTAGTTCAGTAACTGTAGTTGTTGGCTCTGTTGTGGTTTTAACCCTTCACCTAACACTAAAGGAAGACGACACTTGCAAATAAAATTTTTGAATAACTAATTTTTTTCATTTTTTGCCTCACATAGTTTATGACCCCTCATCAGAACGAGCTCGTTGAGCTCGTTCTAATGAGGGGTCGTAAGCTATGTTTCTGAGACAAAATGTGAAAAACATAATGAATCTTGGGCGGTGATTTTTGTGAATAGCGCTGGCCGGTTTTTACCGCTACGTTGGGTAAAGGGTTAATGGGTTCTGTGATAGATGTTTTTGACTCTGTGCTGGTAGTAATGTTGCCTCAGTAGTAGATATGGTCGGTACTGTAGTAGTAATTGTCGCCTCTCTTGTAATAGTTGGTTCTGTGCTGACTGTTGTTGGCCATGTTGAGGTAGTTGTTAAAAAACAGTGCGTTCCAAAGAGGGGTCCAAACCTATGTTTTCACAACTTTATCAGCTCAGGACAATCTGTGTTAATGGCGTGAATGCCTACGACACTTTCTCCAAGTTGATGGGGTTGATTTCGAGAGATATCCACCGAAGTGTAAAAACGCAATTTCCTCTTGGATTATCCGAAAATACACCGCCTCTCTAGATGAAGTATTCCTGGAAAATGTAATCTCCGATTTTATTAATAATCCTGGATGAAAATCGTTTTCGTGACTGATAAATTGATCTAGGATTTTGTTAATCAAGGCTGTATTATAATACGGGATTATATCTGGTCGGGTGGATGGGATATAAGATGCCACAGTCACTTAAAAAAATGCGGACGTGATAACGTTACTTATTCCCAGTTCCTTATTCGACATTCGTTATCAGCCGAATGTTGAACAAGGAACTGGAAATAAGTAACGATTGTCCCGTCCACCTCCCCCCACCCCCCCCCCCCCCACCCCCGCCAAAAAAGAGTACGCTGCATTTGAAAAAGGAAATGTGATACAAAGCCATCTATTTCAAAGCTAAAGTGCAAAATTGTTTCCCCTTTCTCTTGTTTCGATACGTACAGGCATAAGACCTTTTTCCGGGCGTTCCCCTTAATTATATGACCTCCATTAATGCTCGTGATCGATGTGTGTAGGGTGTCACTAGTGGCCATGTTATTACTTTATTGAGAGTGCGGGGGCGCGGTGGCTCAGTTGGTAGAGGTGCATGCTGCAAGCCGAGAGGTCCTTGGTTCGAATCCCACCTGCGGCAACTGCGTTGTGTCCTTGGGCAAGACACTGCACCCCCATTACCCACGTGGGGGCACGGTGACGTTGTGTACTAAGGCGTACTGCACGTCGATGGTGCACCTGTCTTCAACCAATACTAACCCTGTTTGTGTGGAGTTGGTTTGTTGGGGAGCTGACAGTTGCTCGCCATTGCTCTGTGGTTCTCTCCGGGTACTCCGGCTTCCTCCACCCGTGAAACTGTCACGGTTATGGTTAGCCATTGTGCAGAAATATGTGACCTTAAACACCAATAAATAAATAAATATTGAGAGTGCTGTGGTCCAGTGGTTAGGACTTCGGACTTAAGAACATTTGACCGACGGTTCGATCCCGACCCGCGCTAACGGGGTTGTATCTTTTGGGGAGGCACTTAATCCCGTTTGCCCACTTGTCTTCAACCAATGGTTAATATGTTTGTGCGGAGTTAGTACATTAGGGCGTTTAAACGTCGCTCAATGCAGCCCGGTGGTTCTCTCCGGGTTCTCTACTCTTACAATTGACCGGCCTTGGCTGTCGGAAGAGCCGTTAAACTCCAGTAGAAATAAAACAAAATAGAAACAAAATTGCTTTCTTATTAGCCTGCAGTGATGAAGTAGCAGCTTTACCCTCCCAACACTGAAGTCGAAAGACCGAATTTCAAGCCTTTAATTCTCCCATAAAGCTACTATAAATTAAACCGGTTTAATCTTTAAATTGGTTAAATTTCTAGATGCATTATGGGAAAAAATGTGTATTGAAGTCTGCCACATTTCGACATCGGTGGCAATAAAATGACCAGACGCGCACACTTGGGCGGTATACGTGTACCGCCCAAGTGCGCGCGACTGGCCATTTTACTGCGACCTGAGTCAATGGAGTACAACCTTCACTTTTTTTCGGTATGAACTGGCGATTGCCGCAAATACACTCAAGTGTAAACTTTACACGTCGTTTAACTTGTATAAGTCTAGAGAAATTAAGGATACACATTGTGGTTGTTTCTCAACTTTATTGAATGATATAATTGACACCATTTTACATTAACAATTGAACAATTGAAGAAGATATTAAAATGTGGTTAATGAATCATCACAAAAAAATGCTTGGCAACAATCGGTTGAACTGATGTTCCAGGAGCCGTTGCTGTTGTCGTCAGATTGTCCACAATCGGCCGATTGGGGTGGCTGATTCCGATCATCGGCTGAACACTAGTTTTGTAACGCTTTGTTTGTTCATTTTAACTTACAATCAACATGTATTTTGTCTGTATTAACTCCGCAACTGTCTGCCTGCATGCCTGCCTGCCTGCCTGCCTGCCTGCCTGCTCGCTATAGAAATGAATATGGGGCCACCCCGAGTGTCCAAAATGGGTCTACTAGGAGTACTTCTTTATGGCGGAGGTCATCGTCAGGTTTAAAAAAAAGTGTGTGGGGTGGGGATGGGGGTGTAGGGGGCACCAAATGTTATGACCAATTTTTTTTTTACCGATAGATGTCTTCAAAGGGGTCTACTAGGGGTACGTTTTTATCAGGAATCTAATGGTGAGGTTTAAAAAAGTATCAGGGTGGGGGTTGGGGTGGGGGTGTAGAGGAGCACCAAAAGTTATGACCAAAATGTTTCTCACCGATATAGGTCTTCAAAGGGGTCATGTAATTTTTTACCAGGAATCTAATGGTGAGGTTTTAAAAAGTGCCGGGGTGGGGTGGGGTGGGGTGGGGGTGTAAAGGGGCACCAACAGTTATGACCAGCAAAATATAGTATAGATTAAGGGAGAGTACTCTCCCCAGCCCGAGCAACGCAGGGTAACCCTGCTAGTTGTAAGATAAAATGATTATTATCATTATGAGAATGTACAAAATATGTATCCGAGTCTCGCTCCGGTTCTAAGGGTCTTCGACGCGTCGTGATCTGCCCTTAGAACCTGGAGCTCGACTCGGATACATATTTTGTACATCCACATAATGGTAATAATCTCTATATATCAACAGTATATATCAACAGACACTGTACATTCTACCAACATAAAAGTCTAGAATGTGAGATTTGCTATTTATTTTCTTGGGAAGAGTAAGAACTTTCAAATTACTGTACAAAAGTAAACAAAGAGCTAAAGTTGACTTTAGAGTTGGTAGGTGTGATACTATTAGTTACACAGTTTGTTAGTGGCCTAATATGGTATATATGGTGTCAGTTAATTTCGAGTCCAATATGGAATTAACTGACACCATATATACTATATTAGGCCACCAACAAACTGTGTAACGAAGATATCTTACCGACTGCCGCATCGATGCACAGAACTAATAACAACAGCGATCAAAACTAAATGAGAGAATTCTCACAATGTGTTCACGTGTCTTTGCCTTATTTCAATTTATGGGAGAGTGCCTACAGGCACTCTCCCATAAATTGTAACAAGGCAAATTCATACATACCAAAAAGTTTCATTTCGAAGGTAACATGACACACATCCACAGAATATGAAGCCTTTTAAGTTGCCTAACCTGCACTTCAGACCAAATATGGGCTTCCATCACTCAATCTTTCAACTTGAAGCGTTTATCGGCTACCGCCATTTTGAATAATCAATGAACAAAGGGGAGATTACCCATAGCTGTCAGCGTATATTGATGTTGACAGGTAGTATATGGTTTCATATGCAGTCTCAATGTGACGTCTTTGAACCAATGAAATTCCCAGATACTTGTAGGAGGTAAGATATAGATAGATATTCTTAACGCCGGATTATCTGTGAACTAGTTGCTTCAAATGAGCTTGCCATAAAAAGCCAAGTTTACTTTTGTTACTTTTAATAGTCGAAAACAACAGACAGCCCCGAGAGCTCCCTGTTATTTTCATTCACTTTGTTTTCTACAGACGCCATATATGTTTTTTCAACAATTTCTTGCTTCATAATTGAACTTTTCGCGTTTATCTAATAATTTCAAAGGGTGTGCGGTGGCGTCGCGATAACCGGTTCTCGTCAGATCACCGAAGTTAAGCAACGTCGAGCGCGGTTAGTAGTTGGATGGGTGATCATTTCAGCAGACTAATTCGTGCTCCCGCGTTGTGTCCTTGGGCAAGGCACTTAACCCCGATCGCGTACATGGGGGCACGATGACGCTCTTTACTAAGCCGTATTACACGTCGATGGTGCGCATGTATCCAACCAATCTAACCCTGCCTGCCTGTGCCCCGATGCAGAGTTCAGAGTTACGATGGTGGAGAGCTGACAGCTGCTCGTCGTTGCTCGGTGGTTCTCTCCGGGTACTCCGGCTTCCTCCGCCCGTAAAAAAACTGTCACCGACATGATATGACCCTGGCTGTAAAAGTGTCGTTAAACCCTAATAAATAAATAAATAATAAATTAAAGGGGAATAACTTTATCGAAAGTCGGTTTTCATGACGAGAGAAATGAGGGATGCAGTTTAAGCTTTTATTATTAGGCCACACAAAGTAGATCTTCTGTTTCTCAGGCCATTATTTGTGAAATTGCATGCCGGCGAGCGGTTTTTTATTTTATTTTTTATTTATGTAATTACTTTTTTGCCATCAAAATTTCATGTTCTTGGTTCAAGTTTTAGGCCTCATAATCTACAGAATAGCATGGGTGGTGGTGTATATCATCCCTTGAGAGTAAGAAGACTTTGCAATGCTAAAGCATTGCAAAGCCTTCTTGCACTCAAGGAACAAATTCATCAATTTTTTTAACTTGGGTAAAATATCAGACATAAACCATTTAATTTTTATTTTTTTTAAGTTTAAATTGGTTATAAAAAGAGAGCAGGCGGTAGCCAAAAGGACCATGCGGGAGGGCCTGAGAAACAGATTTTTTTTATTTTTTTAGGCCTTATATCGTAGCTCTGCCAATAGAAGCCTGTGCACAAAGTTCGTTACTCATTCTGTTTTATTAATTTGATACACATCAAAGTTCAAGATTATATGATAGAACTCTGGTCAAAGCTGTAACCAAACATAACTCAACTTCCTATACCTTATTCCTATGATTTGACAAGAAATTTAATTAACTAAAATTTAGGGGCGAAACGACTTGCCTCTGAATTTAGGACGAAACGACCCGGGATGAAACAACCCGGGTGAACGTGAATTGTGACGAAACAACTTGGGGAGTCGAACGGCATTTGGGACGAAACGACTCGTCACCAACTCTTTCATTCATTCCTGTGGAATTAATAATTGATTACTACCGCATTTTTATTGCGTAATCTTCCTCTCAAGTCTAATGCCAAGGAATGACATTCGCGAAAGATACCCTTTCATAAATTCAGAGCCGCAGCTTTAAAAATACGTCGAAATGATCTGTGAAGTATTATTCCATCGCAATAAAAGTCATTTCTTCTCTCGTTTCCATGGTTTTGCGTCGGATGTTTGTCTCCTAACTAAAACATTAACAATTTATTACCAGTTATCTCGTGGCGCCTCGCTCTAATCATCTTCTCTGCATTACCTGTCACGACAACTGTCACTTTAATTGCAGTATTTCTCTGTTTTGATGAGAGGAAAAATCGAATTTGGTCCTCAGTCTTCGTGACTAAAACATTCTTTGTAAAAAATGCAAACATTGTAAAAATAATACTGATTTATGCTACTTCTGAAAAGTGCATTCACCATTTTAGAGAAAACTCTTCCCTGGAGATACTTCTCAGTAAAAAAACGCTCAGTGCCCAGAAAATATAAGATATCCGCGTGATACAGCAGAGTCGCCGTGGACTGGTCCTAATACACGCATGGAAAGTGGTGTCCACGCATGCGTTTACCAGGTAATAAAAATCACCAGTGGCAAAATTTTAATTAATGAAGCACCGGGTTGTACCCGGTGCTTCATTAATTAATTTTTTGATGATTATCCAAATGATAATCCCATTAATGAATTTTTCAGACTATGTTTTTCTGAAAGTCCAATAATTTAAGACATGTTTGCCATCTGGCGACTGGGGCGTTTAGAAGCGGCATGCATTTGATGGATCAGCTTATAACAGCACGTGTACAACATTTCGCGAAACCGCCACCGAGGTTTCATAAACGGGCTGAAAATTTGAAAAACGTTACCACACATAATTGACCACACTGTCATGGCTATGAGTCAGTATATAGTCACGCCCTACAACTAACTCCGCTCAGTCCACATCTACCTCACCCACCCCACACCATCAACATTAACGCATTTTCAAAAAAATATGTTTTTGAAAGCCCAACATTCAAGAAATGTTTTAATGAATGTTTTCCAGCTGGTGACTGCAAGTTTTATAATTTAGAAGCATTTCTGTGGCCTAATTATAAAACCTCGTATACAACTTTTTCAAAAAATGTGTACATGGTCTTATAAGCAAGCTGACGATTTGAATTAGTTAAAATTGACTATGTCATCAAAGCTATTCTTAGGGCCCAATTCCTACCCCCTCAAGCCTCAACCACCGCAAAACACCCCACAAACACACACACACACACTCTCCCAAACACGTCCTTTTTCATCGCATGTGTTGCATGTGTTGTGCGCAAATTGTGCATTAGCGCGTGCGCACGTATTGGCAATCCAGCATGTGATGTGTGCACATTGTGACACATTGTGCATTGGCACAAAAGCACATTCCATCAAGCACCAGACCCACGTTCCGTGGAATTCCCAACTAGTATCCGACAAAACTTGCAGAATGCCTTTTTCATCGTATGTGCTTTATGCCGCCTGTGTTGTGCGCGCATTGTGCGTAAGAACACGCACATATCGGCACATATCCAGTGTGTGCTAAGGTGCTGCATACAAGGTGTACATTCTGTGACACAATGTGTATTAAGACAGAAGCACATCTCGATCAGCATGAAAGTTTCTTATATGTAAAGTACCCTAGGCTGCACGAGGTCTACGCTTTGTATAGACTGATAAAGCTTAGATGAATGGAACAATATATCTGGTTGCGCCTGTTAAATACCTGATCTTGGGCGGAGTCGAGGCAGTGTCAGGCTTAGCTAGGAAGTATGAAGTAGTGCCACAAGTCAATAGCAATGGTATAAAACTGCAAGAGTGATAGAATACTATAGTATTGGGTTGGGTGACTACAATAAAGGCAAATCGTAGGCCAGATAGTTGAAGACAAGACGGAAGCCAATGGTAAGTCAACCTGGAGCTGTATAGGATCTTGGAATCCATCTTACAGAATTCCACTGGTAGAATCACTTTTACAGAATCCCTTTAGAATCCGTTTTAACTAAATGAGTCTAAGAGCGGTATGTGGAGTCACTCGTTCAAGCAGTTTCTCGATAGCTTGTAAGCTCGATAAGTTTTCAGTCGTTCAAGCAAGGAGTATTGAAATACAATTTTGATAGTGATATAAATTGGGAGCCGTAGCGACAATAGTGTACTAAAAGCTGTAGTAGTACCACAAGTTAGTCATGGTTGAGACACTCTGGCTCAGGACAGAATAGTGGTAGTTATTACTTTCCTAATTGTGATTTACTGGGATTTCCGGGTTTGATTATAAACGATAACTTCACAAGTGAATTATGCAATCAACAATTGGGCCATGTATCCGTGCTCGCAAACGAAGACGCTTAGCCGTGGGTGTAATGGGGACTTCACTGTTTTTTTTTTTTTTGGTTGTTTAACCCTTTACCTAACATGAAAAGCAGACGACACTTGCCAAAAAAAGTCTTGAATAACTATTATTTTCATTTTTTTGTCTCAAAAACATTGGTTATGTCCCCTCATTGGAACGAGCTCGACGAGCTCGTTCCAATGAGGGGTCATAGCCTATGTTTTAGAGACAAAAAATGAAAAAATAATGAAATTAATTGGCGATTTTTCAGGATAGCGCTGGCTGGTTTTGGCCGTTACGTTAGTGATATGAATTGGGACTCATAGCGACAGTAGTGTACTAAGAGCCGTAGTAGTACCACAAGTTAGTCATGGTTGAGACACTCTAACGCGGGACAGAATAGAGGTAACCAATAGTAATGATACACAGCGACAATGGTACTAGGTTGCGATGCTGGTAGAACACCACACTAAAGTTGATTACATTTCAAACCGATCATATGACAGATGCTGGTGACTATGGACAAGTCAGCAGTGGTAGTCCTGACGTTATGAAGGGTAAAAGGGTGGTTTAGTCAGCAGTGGTAGTCCTGTAGTTATGAAGGGTAAGGGGGTGGTTTAGTCAGCAGTGGTAGTCCTGACGTTATGAAGGGTAAAGGGGTGGTTTAGTCGGTAGTAGTAGCCCTGACGTTATGAAGGGGAAAGGGGTGGTTTAGTCAGTAGTGGTAGTCCTGACGTTATGAAGGGTAAAGGGGTGGTTTAGTCAGTAGTGGTAGTCCTGACGTTATGAAGGGTAAAGGGGTGGTTTATAAGCAGGAGATGAATAGGGTTAGGGGCCATAACTATCTTCAGATAAATATCCTACAAAAGGTACTCTTCAAAAGCTATTCTCAACAGGTATCCTCAAAAGTTATTTGTTAAATAGAACATCACAATGTGCCTATGTGCTGCATGTGATGTGCGCACATTGTGCACTAGCACACGAGCACATATCGGTACATCCAGCATGTGCCTTTGCGCAACATGTAATGTGTACACATTGTGCACTCGCATACAAACATATCTAAGAAAGTTAGAATACTTTATAGAGAGATCAGAGAAGTTATAACATAGACAAAACAGACCTAGCAATGGATAGAATAAAGCTATGGTACAGACTAGGATAGGCAGAAGCAGGGGATTCCAAAGGAGTCCGAACTAATAAAACGAGTATTGAGTTGTTTGTGGTAATTTTAGGTAATTAGACTGCTTCTTATACAAAGGAACGCACCTTATACCATTGCGTGCTACATGTAGTTTTATAAGCCTCTTATTATGATATTAGAAGCCTTTATGACCCTATAGCATTATGTGCTATTAAAATGAGAATTCTCAAGGATTCCGAAGTAGTACAATTTGTCGGGTAGTTTGTGGTAATTCTAACCGAGGATTCTGGGAAATTAGATTAACTCTTATACAAAGGAACGCGTCTGTTATTGGAAAAAGGAGAATTCCGGGGGAATCCGTTAATCTGTACCAAATAAAGTTGATTTTGGTGATATGGAGGGACTTTCGGGTGTATGTTGGTAATTAGGTTTACTCCTATCCTATAGCATCACTAAATTCACCCTCTGGGGACCTCATTTTGCATATGACAGTCTGCTTATTTTCTGGCCTGTTCATATCGTGCCTGGCGGTGGTTCTGGGACAACGGAATGCGAATACATGATCTTCTCGATTGGAGACCACCTTCGTGCAACCTTGCCTGAATAGCCTGCGTCGAAACATTTACCCCGGCTGCATTCTGAAGGTCACTGCGAAGCTGAGTTGCTGTGGCAAAGCGGTTCCTACGGGCCTGGATGATAAAAAAACGGTCTTCAGCTGCAAATGTTGCCCTGTCTCTGCCACCACCATGTCGTCTTATTGGTGTGCCATACTGCTGACGTCTTGCCCATGCTCTGGTGATCACCGTATGGTGCACACCAAGGGCTTCACCAACCTGATAATGGGTATCCCCTTGCTCCCCCAGCCCTACAGCCCGCCACATTTCTGCTTCAGACAAATGTCTTCTTACATTTGCTTTTGCCATATTCAATCATTAAATCACAAGGGTTTGTTTTGAAATGAAGATTGAATACCCTGTACATGTCATGTACATGTAGACAGTACACGTAAACATCATGAAAATCAAGGGGTACGTGCTTTCCATGACTGTCACGAAAAGTCTGCCTGTCAAGAGAGCTAATGTAAACACTGGGGACTATCTCAATACATTCCTCATCATATCCATCAAAATATCGCAAATATGTCACAAGCAAATTTCACAATGGTGTGTCAAATATTTGGTGCTTAGCAAACTTTCAGTAGTATATAGATTGAATCTAAAGATCGGTACTTGACTATTTGAGATAAACTGGTTTCAGGCCATAGCTGCTTCAGAAGCTTTTTAGAATTAGAATGATGCCTTGAGGGCTTGGGAAATCCCATCTGCTCCCTGGCTGTTCAGCATTGTTTAAAGACGGTGCCATCTGGGCTTGTTCGAAGGCTTTCGCAACTGTATAAAACTGTCACAGTTATTTGCTGGTCCGTGATAGTGAGTCGAGTCAGCCCTCGAAATTAGTCATGACAGTCGTCAATTTCGATTTAAATTCTGTGGCAGTCTTCCGCGCTTCTTATCAAGCCTTTGATAGATAACGTATTTGATTTTGGCATCCTTGTCCGAATAACTCACCGAAATGCACAGGTATGTATACATAACCACCTGGGAAACCCACAGCATGATCCGGCAAATGTCTATCGCCCTCCTCCCCACATTAGTATCTGAAGAAAGTTACCGGCCTGCTACTTATAATCCTGCACAATATGTTCGAAACATTTCCTCATGAATGAATACATCGTAAGCCGTCTTGTGTGGTATTGTTTTGTCAGGAATGTGAAATGATATTGAGCTGTTCGATGGAAATATCTCGACTATATAATTTTGACTTCACAGAAATATTAACTTACAGACTATTTTGCCGTTAATATTCTAATATTACTTTGCATGACAAGGTATAATATTAACCACTTTAACACTTTATTTATTTATTTATTTATTTATTTATTTATTTATTTATTTATTTATTTATTTATTTATTGGTGTTTGAGGTCACATATTTATACACAATTGCTAATCATGAGCGTGGCAGCTTTACGGGTGGCGGAAGCCGGAGCACCCGGAGAGAACCACCGAACAACGACGAGCAGCTGCCAGCTCCCCAACATAGTATCTCCACACTGCAGCACAAGCAGGGTTAGATTGGTTGAAGACATGCGTGCCATCGACGTGCAGTACGCCTCAGTACACGGCGTCATCGTGCCTCATGTGAACTATCGGGGTTAAGTGCCTTGCCCAAGGACACAACGCGGGAGTCCGAATTGATCGCTGAGACGGTCACCCATCCAATGATTAACCGGGCTCGGCGTTACTCAACTTCGGTGATCTGACGAGAACCGGTTACCGCAACGCCACCGCGCCCCCAAAAGTTTATAGAGAGTAAGATTTGAATGGAGATTTTTGTGAAAACAGATCGTTCCCTGAGGTCCAATGTGTTCTATGTGCCTGTAGGCACATAGAACACATTGGAACTCAGGGGACGAGATGACCTCATATTTCCGTTACTTGATACAAAAGGTTATGTTATAATTGTTTTGATTTCTCCCCACGTTATAAATATAAATGTTTTAACCTCTGGGTATAATTCTGTACTAGCCTAATATTACAAATTAAATTACTTGAAAATAATCGATATCCAATTATCAAAGCGGCAAACATGTTAACTTCAACGGCAAAATCCGCTTTGAATAGGTGAATAGGGCGTTTCAGGTAGGGCTGCACGACATTCAAAACTGAATACCGGTATCGTTATTCAAATAAATACCGCGGTATACCGGTATATCGAAAACTGTTCAGATATATAAACACAAGTACCACAATCGAGACTCGAAGCATCACAGTCGGAAGGAATTAGCCTGCCTTGATGATGCGGTTCGAAAAACCTTTACCCAACGCAGACGATATCAAAATTTATTATTTTCAAAATTAGTTTATCAAAGTTTGCTCAAAGATTTCAACAAAACTATATCATGTGACCCCTCATTGGAACGAGCTCAACGAGCTCGTTCCAATGAGGGGTCACATGATATAGTTTTGTTGAAATTTTTTTAATTTATTTTTTCAACTGCTGATTTTGTATATTACGAGGGCGCAAGCAGACGATTCCTTTGATAAGGGGATAATATTCATTCGGGGCTACAGTTAAAAAACTTAAGACATCTTGAAAATGAAACTGTGGGTAAATAAATAATGACGATAAACCGATATTTTTGTAATTACACTGGTATTCAGTCGATATTGGTTTGAATACCGGTAGAAATCGGTTTATCGATATACCGTGCAGCCCTAGTTTCAGGTTCACTGGGTTGGTTAAAAAAGCAGAAAAGCAGTGCCTGTGACTCTTCAGTCTCCCACAGTGTAATAGAAATTATGTTTTTCGATTCTGCGAACACTTTGTATTACTTTCTGACCAATACTTCATTCAGTGTCGGCAGCACTGTTGTTCCGCTCAGCTCAAATGGGTTGTATTTTGCTACCAATCCCTACGCTGGGAGGAAATTGGGAGCAAAATATGACCACTACTGACCAAGTTCACCTGCGACGCTCCGATTCGATTCGATTCAATTCGATTTCGTTGTCATCAAGAAGATTCGATTCGACCTTTGGGATACACGATTTTACGCCAAACTGTCAGTCTATTGTGGTTGTTTCGTAGTGCGTTTAGTTTTTCTGGCCATCTACTTTCACAGGGGCGGCGGAAGCTCGATAAAAGTCGAGGGCGCTCAAATTTACAGTGCTACCATTCTTCGACCCAATGTGAGAAAGGATTCAATCGTACATCGGTAAATGGATCATGACTTGCTATAGTCTCTTGTTTAGATGAATATGCCGCTGTGTGGTCACTGTCCTGTCCGTATCTTCAACTTCAATCATCGTCCAACACGAAGGCCAGCCTTCGGGTTGAAAGTAGGGCTGTCGCGATTTTTTAATTTAGGAATCGATTAATCGTCGCAAATAATCTATAATAATCGATTAATCGTACCTAGATGAGCCCCCACCCCGTCTCCCTCTCTTTGGAGTCGTAAAAAATGAAGTTCAATTCAGTTGATCTACCTCAAGTAAAACAACGAAGCCGATCCCCTTTTGGGTACATTCAAAGCTTTGATGTTCTGAACTTTTGAACCGTCAGTGTAATAAACAAGGCCGGTCGGCAGTTGCGAAGTTCGCAACTGCCGACCGGTCTTGATTATTACACTGACGGTTCAAAAGTTCAGAACATCAAAGCTTTGAATGTACCGAACAGACAAATGCCTCTAAAGGCTTCTTGGGGTTTAACGTCGACGTTCTTGGCCTTTTAATTTTAGAAATAATAGTTTTTTCTTCAAATTTTTTTCAATGTCTAAAACGGGGTAAAAATTTACCGATTCTTCGACAACGAAAAATACTAATCGATATCGGCGTGACCGATCGACAATCGATTAATCGTGACAGCCGTAGTTGAAAGATGGTTGAAGTAGAAGAAACGGACCGAAGCGACTAAAAATGGGATTCTTTGGCTAAATATTGTTTGGATTTTCAAATAATGTTACATGAATGCCTGTAAATTGACACGTTTGCATGCGCCCATTTTAACTAATTGTGTAACTGCGAAACATATCTGTAGAAAATGGTGGAGGGGCACGTGCCCCCTGTGTCCCCCTGGTTCGACCGCCTCTGTACTTTCATCCTAAATCACTAAAACTCGCGAAAAAACAATCTCAAGGAAAAACGGTTGTATTCATTTATCCTCAGAGAATCTCGGATCGCGCCCTATAGCTGTAAAGCTTTCTTAACCCTTTACCTAACGCAGACGATATCAAAATTTATTATTTTAAATATCACTTTTTTAAATTTTTCAAAAAATGTCAACAAAACTATATCATGTGACCCCTCGTTGGAACGAGCTTGACGAGCTCGTTCCAACGAGGGGTCACATGATATGGTTTGGTTGAAATTTTTTGAAAACTTATTTTTTCAACTGCTGAATTTGCATATTACGCGGGCGGATGCGGCCGGTTCGTTGGGTAAAGGGTTGAAGAATCTAGCGAGGTCAGCTCTGTCATCTTGAATTTAACATTTTCGCAGACTGTTTCGGAGATAAACCTGAATGAGAGATGACAGCACTTTGCGGGGTTTCCAGTTACTGGGGACCCAAGCTTTTAAGCCACCAGCCTATGCTGTAGAGAATTTTACGCTGTTATGTCTTCGGACCAGTCTAGCTCTTCAGTAGTCCATTGCCAATATTTTGGATTCACTCGTCGTTTCAGTTGGTCGAAAAAGCGAGCCTACCATAAACATTTTCTAACCATCAACGCAAGAAATATTTCTGAATCGAAACTTGATTTGCCCGCATCCTCATGACATCAAAATACTGTTACACATGTTTGTAAACTAAACTCTCCGGAAGTGAAGCTCGCGTAACGGACCGAATAGATCGACACCACTGATTTGGATCTTTTAATTGCAATTAAAACATCCCAATGCATGTAATACAAATAATATGTACTGTTTTGAAGAGGTATCAGAATTATCTCACTCGTGACTGCAAGGAAATTCCTTGCAGTCACTCATGAGATATTTCTAGAACCTACCCCAAAAACAGTAGGTAATCATCTGCATGTGTATCTAAACTGCAAACTGAGAATAGATGGTTGTTCGTCACTTTGTCTCCCGCATCGCGTCCATTGTGGAACTACATTTATAGGCTTTTGCTCGCAGATGACGATTGGTCACTCCAAACAGGAATAATGTTGTCAAACCAACTAAAATTAAGTTTCATATGATATGTTTGGAGGAAACAAAATATTGAAAGGAAAGGTCGAAGTCACCTGAAATGGGAAATTGATGCACTTGTGTGATCGCGTTCACGCAGTTTCGAGAACATTTAATTTGCCTCCGCGTGACCTTTTGTCATTATTTTCCTTAACGGATGTAACACTGGAAAACGCAGCACCAGTTTTTTTAAACTTCCAAAGACAGGTGTAATTTGTTCTTTATGCTTTCTGAGCCGATGCATTCCAATTTTCAATGATTTCTTTAACCAGTCTTGTCAGCATATGAATCTCCCTGAACGCAAATTCCCAGGAATTTGACGGTGCAACAATGGCGAGCGCCCGACTTCTTCGACCGTTTGTAATTCACTCGATTAACCCGTTGGACCCTGGTGGTATCTTCCATGTCAGTTCAATGACAGCAATTGGAGGAGTCCTCATGTATTATTTGGGGTTAGAACAATTAATATTTTCAACGTGCAGCCTTAGGGCTGCACGTTGAAAATATTGATTGTTCTACACCACGCATTTACCTTGTAGCCATCCCACTTAACGACATTATGACGCAGCTTGTGGCAGGGCCGGAAAAACGGCCTCTGGTGTTCAAAAGTAAAAAAAAACTCTCTGTTTGGAACGTTTGACCACAAAAGACTGACTAACAACGTTTAATGTTCGGATATACTAACAGAATAATTAACTGGAGTGTTTTCGAACTGTTGAACTTCCGGTCACAAATCTGTGTTGTGAGAATTCGGAATCCACTTACAGTCTGGCTGCTGAAGGGTTGAACCCGGAAAACAATTTAGCAAATTTTGGTGTCATTCCATGTAGATTTACCTTACGTTAAAATCCGCCTTGGGTAAAAAAATTAGGGCATCTTTTTTTTTGAGGGGGGGGGGGGGGGGTGACGTTTGCAGTATGCCTTGCACGCTTCAAGCCAAGCCAACTCTGGGGGATCTCATGAGGGATATCACGTTATATCATGTCGTGGTGTTTTGTGGGTGCCATATGTGTTGTATTTTTTTTTCCTATTTTTTTTAAACAATATTTCTATTTCATTCAACTGAAATCGGGTTTGGTGAACATTCAGGGCCTATCTTAAGGCCGAATCCTTATATAGTGATAGCATTACATTATGTGGTCCTTGAGCGGCTGTGCATAAATGGCCATAATCAATACAAACAAATTAATTAACTGGTTGAGTGCTAGAAGCCACTATCTGGGCTTTCAGAAAAATGAGGGTATCAGAGCAAAGGCCAACACTTCCCTTGCTCATGTTTCATATTCAGTGAAATGCAAATAATATTTTGTTGATATAAATTTGTTCTATTGCAAATTACTGGAGAATGCCCGTGGGTACTCTCCAATAATTTGTAATAAACAAATTTCTAACAACAAATTCAGACCACCAAAAATAATCTAGCCCCCAACCAGTTAACCCTTTACCTAACATGAAAAGCAGACGACACTTGCAAAAATAATTCTTGAATAACTAATTTTTTTCATTTTTTGTCTCAAAAACATAGGTTATGACCCCTCGTTGGAACGAGCTCGACGAGCTCGTTCCAACGAGGGGTCATAACCTATGTTTTTGAGACAAAAAATGAAAAAAATAGTGAAAATTAATTGGCGATTTTTGAGAATAGCGCTGGCCGGTTTTGGCCGTTACGTTAGGTAAAGGGTTAAAACTCCGTTTCCAGTATATACAAATCATAGTGAATTACAAGGCACTTCTCGAATCACCCCTCACTCGTGACGTATGCACTGCCCATGTTATGAATATCCACTTAATCCATTTTGTAATGGTGATAATATGACTTCTTTACATCACACTCACAGATTAACACGTGATGACGACCTAGCATGTACTTGCTCTTTCTTATGCTATGATGTCGCTCGATACCTTATTGAAGAAGGCTCGGTAACCGGTTCTCGTCAGGTCACCGAAGTTAAGCAACATCGAGCCCTGTTAGTCCTTGGATGGGTGACCGTCTGAGCGATCGATTCTGACTCCCGCGTTGTGTCCTTTGGCAAGGCACTTCACCCCGATTGTCCACATGGGGGCACGATGACGCCGTGTACTAAGGCGTACTGCACGTCGATGGTGCACATGTCTTCAACCAATCTAACCCTGCCTTGCTGCAGTGCGGAGTTTCGATGTTGGGGAGCTGGCAGCTGCTCGTCGTTGCTCGGTGGTTCTCTCCGGGTACTCCGGCTTCCTCCACCTGTAAAACTGTCACCGACACGATATGACCCTGGCTGTTAAAGTGTCGTTAAACCCTAATAAATAATAATAATAATTGAAGAGGGCACACTTACACTATGATGTTATGTGACATATCATTAGAGGGACTCCTGGAGCCGCCTCTAATAATGTGTCACACTACACCATAGCGTCCAAGGAATGAACTGCTGTTTGTCGGCGGCACGGATTATTTTACACACTAAACTGATTAAAATATATTAATCGGTGAGTCTATTATGAGTTGGTGTGTATACTAACTTGTGGTCAGACGAAATGGTTTAGACAGTGTACACGTCGTGGTGGAGTAGACACAGCTACAAGACATGAAAGGTGGATAATTTCCTAGTCACGTCGGTGGAGGGACCGGCGACAAATTACCGCTTTCGTAGATTTACCCTTTGAACTCGAAAGACCGATTTTTCGGTCCACGGCATAGTTTCGTCCCATTTTGTCTTATTTTAAAAGGTATATACGGGGCATTGGTGATAAAATAATAACTGCAGTCTACATCCAGGTGATGAAGGCATTGGTTAAACTAAATGACGGGTTATAGTTGAGGGGGCAGTTGACAATGGAATTAATCTGGAAGACATGGAACCAACGGCTAGGAATGGTCTAGGATAGCTAGTAACTCGCGCCTATCAATCTACACTAGTCTTCACCAGTTCTCAAGTCCGACAAACACAAGACCACCCCCAATCCCTCAATATCTGTATGTGTTCATATGCTGTATGTTTTTTGAGGCACTTTGCAATATATCTCATCAGCACGTCTCGGTCTTTCGAGAATGTAACCATGTATCACATGTGCTGTGCCAGAGAGACAGTTCGTCCCCTGGGTTCCAATGCGTTCTATGTGCCAGTAGGCACATAGAACACATTGGAACTCAGGGGACGAGTTAGTAGGCAGACATCACTCTTGCGTAAGCTTGGTCAAGGTTCTGTATATAGACAGATGAGGGCTAAGGGGAATGAAGCAATCTCGCTGAATCTGTGAGGACTCAGTGGAGGGCTAAATTCGTCAGCATTGATAAGTAGGACTAGATCAAATGGTGGGGCGAAGAATAGCAAGAAAACTTAATAACAAAATACCGATTTTTCTTCTAGTTTGGGACTTCCCTCCATCGGAGTACAGTTCGGACCTACTGAACCGACCCTTGGACACAACGTACTTGGTTAACGGCGCCATAACAGTGCGTGTTACTCACGATAGCGGTCTGGAAAGGTCCGTTTCGGTAATTTATTGTGGTTGTTGGATTGTTGCCGGTAATTAGATATACTCGCACTAACTGAACACCGGCCATACTCTAAGTTTGGGGCTCTTCTTCTCTACGGGGATGGACTCCAGCAGGCAAAGCAGAAGGACCCTTGTCCACACCCTACATGCTTAATGGCCCTATAGCCCTCCTTTCCTCTCAAGATGGTCGCCTCGAAAGTCCATCTAGTCGTCTGGGTTTTTTATAATGGTTTTCGGGTAATTAGATATACTTGCATTCATTCAAACATACCCCACCAAATACCCCACTTCTTACTAGCCCCTTCAGCAGTGGCGGCGCCAGAGATACAGAAGTGAGTGGGTACAGCTGGGTATTGCTCGCCGCACAGCGGCGGCCTCGGCGCCGAGCCGGGGTGGGTTTCGGGAGGAGCCAGAAGTTGAGAAAAATTTTAAAACTTACGTTGTAAATGCTATGGTGTTCTCTGGAGAATTCTCAGGACAATTAAATTAAAACAGTTTTATCCTTTCGAAATTTATTGGTTAGGTCTTTCAGTTATAGAAAACGTCGTACATGGTGACATTTTAACGGAAGAACGCTGTTGTAAAGTGCGAGCACAAAGCACCAAACGACACTCAAATCGAAAATGAAAGTAGGCTGCATTCCAAACGGATGCGTTGCACGCTCTCGATTCTGGCATTCCTCGAATACTCTTAAGCGGTATGTTTCAGACCGTTTGAACGCGGCCCGCCTTGTTGCAATTTGGGCCCTCGACTCTTGTTTGCAGCTAATGTGTGTGTGTGTGTGTTTTTTTTGTTTTTTTTTTTGGGGGGGGGGGGCACCCCACACACAAACATCATTTAAAAACTTCTCTGATTTAGTGCACTTGGGAATATGGAATTAAGCATACCCACCATTACACCGCAACGTTCAATACAAAAATTAAAATGATAGTATTATTTTACTACGCTTTGCGAAAAAGGTGGAGGGGTAAGTACCCCCATACCCCCCCCCCCCCCCCCCTATGGCGCCGCCACTGCCTTTCAGAGTCATGCTAACCATGTATTACCATTGATGTCAAGAAAGCTGCCTCCATCACACAAATGGACGACGAAAACACGCATTGCTTTAATAACACGCGTTGCGCATGCACAATAACGTCACTTATCACCGTGGTAATGCCGTTACAACGTAGCCACTTCCGTGGGCTACCGTGGCAACACAGACACCCACAATATGGCGCTATATGACGTCACATAAGATCCCCAAAGAGATCTCCCAGCACTGGGAAGAAGCGTGGGCGATCTACTTCTACGTCACATCACCCAAAATCAGAGCGCTGTAAATCAAATTCCTCAAAGCAGATTTTAGCAGACTTTGGATATGTTAAGCGCCAGAAACTACTCTATCCAGTGCTTCTCACGAATGTCACAACAATCATCCACATACAATATCTGGGTATAAAACAAGAAACTTTGTCATTTCTTTATCAATAAATGTTTACATGACAAGGAAGAGACTGCCAGAGGAATTAGGATGGTAAATCGTTGGCAATAGGCATGTCATTCAAGGCTATAGGAAGGCAACTTGGCTATAGTCATTCTGTCATCAGTAGACTTGTCCGAAAACATCAACAAACCAACGATGTTAAGGAACGACCAAAGCCTGGACAACCCCAAAATACCTTCCCTCGGGAAGATCGGAGTCTCGGTCGCCACGATAGGCGTGAACCCTTTGCTTCAAGTGAGGTTTTGAAACGCCTGTGGCTCCCCAACAGGCATTTGTGCGACAGAACTGTCCGAAACCGTCTCAAAGCACTGGGCCTGAAGTCCAGAAGGGCCATCAAGCGTCCAGCTCTGTCCGATCAGCATCAAGGACGACGTTTTGGGGTGGTGTATTGCACGACAACATTGGAATCTCAGGACGTGGAGGAGAGTCCATTGGTTCGACCTGAGTAGGTTCCTATTCACGTCACAGATGGTGGCATGAGATTGTGGAGGCATCGAAATACTGCTTACGTGCCCTGGAACATCAGACCTACTGTTCCTTATGGATCAGTAATGATTTGGGGATGCCTTTCTCGTGATTGTAAAATTGATATGGTGACTGTACGTGGGAATCTCACTAGTCATCAGTACATTCGGAATATTCTCAATCCGGTTGTCGTGCCTCATTTTAACAACCACCCGTTGGCTACTCTCCCTGTATTCATGAACGACAATGCAAGGCCACATCGTTCCCATTCTGTGACAGCATTCCTTCAGAACAACGCTATTACAACACTACCTTGGCCTGCAATGAGCCCCGATTTGAATCCCTCAGAACACATCTGGGACTTTCTTGGACGTAGTGAGCAAGCAAGGGATCCGCCTGTACAGAATTTGGCCGATTTGAAAGCTGTATTGCAGGAGGAGTGGCAGCAGTTGCCTCTGGGCCGTATCAGAAGGCTCACTGGTAGCATTTGGAGGAGGGTTCAGGCTTTCATTCGGGCACGTGGTGGATACAATCGCTACTGACGTCAGACACTGCTATTGTGTTCAGGGGATCACAAGTTACATTTTTGGCAGTAATTACCAGCACTGTTTCATCGTGGACCGTTCCAGGGCCGTCGAGAGAATATTTTTCCATCAAAAATATTAGTGACAGATATTTGTAATTACCGCCATTAAAATGCTGCATATTTTCACCATTGTGTTGTCTTTCGTTTGTCAATAGACCATTCTTTCCGCAAACAGAGATGTAAGTTTTCAGGATTATTCCTGAATTCGAGATTTTTCACGAAAATTGATCCGCCACTTCAGGATTTTATGTAAATTTATAACAAGCCTTGTATACTCTTCCAAAACCCTAAGGCTTATTTCCAAGATCTTTTAAGTGTATACCACTCAAAACAAACAAAAAATTCTTGAGTTTGTTGTCAAATCAAGCCATGGCTGCTAGCCATGGCTTGATTTAACAACAAAATCAAGAAAACTACGGCTTACTGTGTACTGGCACTATACCCTTGTAGGAACCCTATTTTAAGGGTAGAGAGGCAGTTTGAGGATTTCTCAACGATTTTCACTTACATCTCTGCGCAAACAAACACTTTTGGCCATCTGAAAGATAGCATGAAAGTATTGACAGTTTCTTTTAACACCATTGCGAAAAACAGGGAGTGCTTAATTAAGTTCCAGGTGTATATAATACGTAATAATTGATACCATGGTCCATGAATTTCCCAGTACCGTTATTGACTTACAGAACCAGGAGCCGCAGATGCGTAAAATGTCCGTTATCGGGATTAAACCTTACTCAGGGTGCGAGACGGTCGCATATTCTCATCTGGAGTACAATAACACAATTACTCGACCACAGACATCACAATCCCATGCTTGTGCTTGAAGTAGTATGGCGTTGTAATTGGATCGTGTCTGTACCCAAGTGACCAATTCAGAACTGCTTTTAAATTGCCAAGTCGGCCATTGGCAGACATCGTTAAAATGGTGTGTCCTCGATAGATTGTGAAAAGTGGAATTTCTAAAGATGTTTGTATGAAGCAATGTACATTGAGTGGCGTGAAAATGTATCTCTGGGGACAAAATTGCAATAAAATCAATGCACCTGTGAACAAATAGATGAGAGCCAATTAGGATGGAAAGGAACTAGTAAACAGGCTCCGTAAAGCCATTGATTAAACTGCCTACAATTGATTTATAAAACAACAGATTACATTTTTTTGTCTGGATTACCGCACATTTATAGAAAATATTGAACTAGAGAGACTGTGTAGATACGTGCGTTCAAAGACAAGGAAATGTGTTTACATCGAACAACTTGTTTGCAATCGTGATTCTGATTGGGTAGATCTAATGACCACCTGCTGAGGATATCAGCTTTTACCCTCTGCATAGTGGTGTCGAAATATAAAAATTTCAAACTGTAATTTCTTTCCGTAATGCGACTAGCGATTTAACCAATTCAGTCTTGTTTGACAGATCCCATTTTATTACAGGCCTGTTCAATGTAATCCCCACCTACAGCAATACTAAACCATGCGGTAAATGAAAATCTGTTCCGCACATATGTGCGGAACGGAAATCGTTTATGGACCATTTTTAAATAGAAGCGAAATTTCATTGAAATTTTCTGCAAATCGTGCAATATAATTACAATTTGAATCGCTAGCGATAGCTGAAAATCGTCCCCTGAGTTGCAATGTGTTCTATGTGCCAGTAGGCACATAGAACACATTGGAACTCAGGGGACGAAGTAGAATAACACGGGTTCTCCTCACAAATTTGCATGGCGATAAAATGTGTTCTTTTTGTTGATAGTTGTCAAGTGAATTGCAGAATGTCTTTCTAATAATTGTTTTTATAGAAATGAAGGCGTGTAATAAACACAGAACTACACCCGCGTGTGAAGGTGTTAATCGATGTGGCACTTGTGCCATCGTGGAAGGATAAAACTCGAGGCCTGCGGCGTCTCGTTTTATCCTTCCGCGCTGGCACTCGTGCCATATCGATTAACCCATTCACACACGCGTGTGTCGTTCTGTGTATGTCCTCTGTCCGATAAGACTGAACTGGTAAAATTCCTGGTTGCATTACGGGATAAATTTGCGACTTCAAAGTTTAGTGTCTTGAAGTCGGTTTATAAAGGGAAAATCAATCATTCCACCAGATCCAACGTCTGAACAACAAGACATCTAGTTTTGCTAATTAAGTAACATTTTAGCTTTCAAGCCATCGATTAAGACCTTACATTGGAACAAGCTTGATGAGCACGTTCCATTGAGTGGTCAGAATATAAAAGAAGACTTTACAGTTTTCTCTCCCGGGTGGCTTGGTTCCAAAACTATGCATAGTAGAATTCCTGCTTGACATTGGTGATGTGAAATTAAATCACAAGCTGTTGAATCTTCACAGATCTTCCATTAATTGAGATTCCTAAGTTTAAGTTTCCCAGATCTTCCATTAATTGAGATTCCCGTGTTTAAGTCTCCATGGACTGAATTACGACCATTTCATGGCGAAGTACAGTAAACATAAAACTGAATCTCGGTAAACGAATGAGTAGCCTTTCTCCGCTGATCCCTGTATTTGAAATGTTTAAAGTTATGTGGTTGACAAATACGCATGATGCAAAATTACATATATACAGGATATGAAATGAGTATTTTCTCATATAATATTTATGAAATGAGTCTAAGAATTTTCCGTTTGAGCGAGCCTCTGGCACGCCCAAACGGAAAATTCGGACGAGTTTCACAAATATTATATGAGAAAAACACTAATTTCATATTTTATTTCTCATATTACACACACGCACAAATTAGCCACTTAGTGTGACTTTTTAACCCATCACCTAACTTGAGTTGCAGACGGCACTTGGAAAAAACATCCTCGTATAACTAAAAATTTTCATTTTTTGCTTCCAAAACATAGGTTATGACCCCGCATTGGAACGAGCTCGTCGAGCTCGTTCCAATGAGGGGTCATAACCTATGTTTTGTGAAGTGAAAATATAAAAAAAAATGAATGGCGTTTTCTTGTAGGTAAAAGATTAATACAATATAACCCACCCGAAATAGGACAGATAGCGTAAATTCTCCCTACTGAAATTATGCAAAAATCACCCAGTTGTATTTTTTTTAGCCAATCAAAATGTCCAGTTTTGAAATTGACCAATGAAAGCTCCCAACTCAAATTATGTGGCCCAGTTTTATTTTGTTCAGCCAATCAAATTGTCTAGTTTTGAAACTGACCAATGAAATTGACGGAAGGCTTTATTTATCACTGATTAATATGAAAACAAAATATCAAATGTTTTAAAGTGAACAAAACGGACGAGTCATATGATAAAAACGGCTTGTGAAGAGAATAATTTGATATATTCATTAGATAGATATCCGGGAGACGTGTGCATGTCATCCAAGCGGTGGGCGGAGCGCAGATGTTGCCTTATTAAAATAAGTGAACGGTAGCAGCGAAAATACAAATAATTGAATGGAATTTTGATGATGTTTCTTTGAATGTGTAAGTGTAAGAAGTCCCGTGGCTGGTGGGGTACGGAGAGGTGGTGGGGGTGGGGGGGGGGTCAAACGGTCCCTATGAACATTTCAGTCGGATATTGTTCACATTCTATCGGAAAATAATTGCTGACCCACGATGTGTAGACTAAGAGCCAGCTTTCGGCATGGGCTACCAAAGGCAAACAGGTTTGGATATTGAACTGTCATACGTTATAATGTTTATAATTGACTAAATTCAGCAACTGTACAAGTCACAAATGAGGCATCTGGAGGCTCTAGAATTGCACTCAGGTGTGTCCCCTTCCCGTTGGTTCGGAGAGCCCCCCCCCCCCCCCCCCCACAAGAACCCACGAAAAGGGGAGGGGGCACGTCCTCCCCACCTTCTTGCTGTGCACCTCGTTTATGCCATCGGCATACAAAAGTCTACCCCCTCCACCCCGCCATGTCGGATTTTTAAAGTCTAAGAATAGGTACAACTTCCATACCAATTCCAAAAGGATCCATGCAGAAATCGTGCCCTTTCCTGAAAGTTATTAGTGTATCTATACCAATTCCTTTGATGCCATAAATATATAATGATTATGAAAATTTAAATTCAGTTCTTAAAATTACACTATTTATATCGAATTCCTGAATTGTATGGCCTTGTGCACTACTATATATCCCTCTTGCGAACCCAGCAGGTGGAGCAGTGTTTTTTTACTGTGATAAACAAGCAGGACTGGTCTTTTGAGGAGAATCAATTTAAGGAGAGCCATAATTGCTGTCCTTAAAAGCTGCAATAGCTCTCCTTAAACCTTTAATTCCCTTATTAATAACAGACTAAAGCATAGAATAGCTCTCCTGGAACAGGTTTAGGGGAGCCGTAGTAGCTCCCCTAGATTTTTCAAAAGGCCAGGCCTGAACAAGTTTTGTTTTATTGGTAAAAAGTGACCCAGAAACAACGTGGGGGGGGGGGGGGGAAGTGTGGACAGCACACATGTAGGTATGAGCGATTGGCTAAACTTTGACCAATGTTGCGGCCATGATATAGTTAAAGTTGCCGAACGTGATCTTAAGCATCAATAAATAAAATAATGTGCGGCACGTTCAACGGTAGTTGGAGACCGCTGGTGGCTACTAGCCAGACATTTCACGGGCTATGGAACACTTAACGCACATTTTGAAACTTGGTGCCAAAGAATCTTCACTCTATGAGTCAAACGAAAGGCGAAAATTACAGAACCGAATACCCAATATTTTCTTTTCGATAACTGGCGCTGCATCAGTTGCCTATATATTTACTGGTAAATGGGCAGTTGACCGTGTGATAATGGGATACGCAAACAATTCATGATTATTTATTACTCGCCTGTTGTTTGAAAACCCCATCTGCGGTAACCCTAAACCATGCTGGAAAATAAAAATCCATTCCGCACACATGTGCGGGGCGGAAATCGTTCACGGACTATTTTTTATAAAGAAGTGAAATTTCACTGGAATTTTCTACAAATCGTGCACCGCAAATTACAATTTGAGAGCGATAGCTAAAAATCGTTCCGTGAGTTCTAATGTGTTCTATGTGCCAGTAGGCACATAGAACACATTGGAACTCATGGGACGAAACAGTAAAACGGCTTCCCCTCGCAAATTTGGTTGGCGATCAGATATGTTCTTTTTGTTCATAGTTGTGAAATGAATTGCTGAGTGTCCTTCTAATAATTGTTTTTATAGAGGTGAAGGAGTGTAATAAACACAGAACGACACGCGTGTGTGAATGTGTTAATTGATGTGGCTTGAGTGCCAGCGCGGAAGGATAGACGGCCTTTCGTTCTATCCTTCCGCGCTGGCACTCGGGCCATATCGATTAACCCATTCACACACGCGTGTTGTTCTGTGTATTTTGTGACGGGCAGATATACTAGTTGCATGCCAATACAATAATGCTCGTAAAAACATATTGAGTGAATGGGACCCCATTTTGAATTGGGCTCCCTAGAGGCGAGGCCTCTTACTTTCGGTCACTCTATCCCACAGGACCAGCCGCCATTGACCACTGCCAATATGGAAATGGGCGACCACATGTTATATTTTTTGTGAGGTTCAGTTAAATTCCTACTGAACCTGCTTCCCATTTTGTTGTTAATTTTGTTGCGTTTTCCCGGACGATCCTTTTTCCTTCTCTCAAA
Source organism: Pictodentalium vernedei (assembly GCA_031216915.1). Taxonomy (NCBI): domain Eukaryota; kingdom Metazoa; phylum Mollusca; class Scaphopoda; order Dentaliida; family Dentaliidae; genus Pictodentalium; species Pictodentalium vernedei. The sequence continues at coordinate 420,540,909 of CM062289.1, read as the reverse complement.
ACATTATGCATAACTCATTGAAAGGGTTAGGGGAGATAAATAGTTTGTGACCCATACTGACTAAACCGGAAGCACATAAATCTTCTCCGTTTAACTTTAAAAAACACGGCACGATTTTTATTTTCAAAAAGAGGTTGAGAAATTCATTGGTGTATTGATCGGGTGATGCCATACATTTTCTAATGGAGTTTTCCACGCCTGGCATAACCCGTTGAAAGGGTTAAGTGATTTAAACAGCTTGTGACCCATACTGGCTAAACCGAAAGCACATAAATCTCCGTTTAACTTCTAAAAAAAACGCCCTATTTTTATTTTCAAAATGAGGTTGAGTGTTATCATTGGTATTGATCGGGTGATGCCGCACATTTTCTGATGAAGTTTTTACACGCCTTGTATAACCTGCTGAAAGGGTTAAGAGATTTAAATAGCTTGTGACCCATACTGGCTAAACCGCAAGCACATAAATCTCCGTTTAACTTTAAAAAAAAACACGCCCGATTTATATTTTCAAAAGAGATTGAATTTTATTATATGACTACGTAATTTAACCGCTAAATATCACCACTGTTTGACTATTTTTTCCTAGGCCCGGAAAATCCGCAGTGTGGAATCCGATTCCGTATCACAAAAGTATGACGGACTATTCACGGGTGCGTTCGAATTCGCACAACTGGTTGTTCGGTCTCAGAGAGTACCTTACTCCGAGCTGGAATGGGTGTGCTCGAACGGCGGTTCGAGGTTTTTTTTTGTATCGTATCCATGATATTTTTGTATCGTATTCATGCGCATCTAGGGATTCTCCGGAAGTGTGCACCTCTTACTAAAATAAGTGTAAACAAAATAGTTTCTTTTACTCCAATCCTATTTATCCCCAAAAAGGCTGTGTGAATTGTTAACGCTTTATCCAACGCAGACAATATCACAATTTATTATTTTAAATATCATTTTTTAAATTTTTCAAAAAATTTCAACAAAACCATATCATGTGACCCCTCGTTGGAACGAGCTCGTCGAGCTCGTTCCAACGAGGGGTCACATGATATGGTTTTGCTGAAATTTTTTGAAAAATAATATTTTTTCAATTGCTGAATTTGCATATTTCGCGGGCGGATGCGGCCGATTCGTTGGGTAAAGGGTTAATGCTAGCGTTGGCATGCGATGTTCAACTATAGGTCATATAAACCAGTGAAGTGATCTGGGTCGTCGCATCACATCTCGTTGAGGAGGTCGACAGCAGCTCGTTTGATCCGGCGATCTGACCTCCTCAACCCGACGTGATACAACGACCCAGATCACTTCACTACGACCCAGATCACTTCACTACGACCCAGATCACTTCACTGCAGCGATAATATATGTTTACCATTGGCGTTGGTCAGGTGATACCGCACATTTTCTAGTGGAGTTTTACACGACTGACAGTAAAGCTGACCATTTGAAGCGAAAAACAGTATAATAAAATTAAAAATGTAAATATTGTAAAATCATCGTAAGGACATTTTGTTTTTCGTGTTCTATTAATAGAAACGTTTCGCAAAATCACGTTTAGCCGTTACGATTACGACTGGATTAAACTACGCACACTGCAAAAAATATAGGTTCTCTTTAGACCCAAAACTGGTTCTAATCTTGTCCCTGAGATGGAACCAGTTCTGTTTAAACAGTATTTATTTCAAATCAAATAAATTTATAAAGATTAACATTAAATATTAACAGAATTAAACATAAATTGAGGGGGGTTCAGCCGTAAGTTTAGAGCTTATACGAGGTTGTCTCAAATCATTATTAAGCAAAGGAGATATGAACTGTTGGCATATCGAACCAGTTTTGGTTCTGTTGAACCAAAACTGGTTCGATATGCCAACTGTTCAAATCTCCTTTGTTTCAAAATGTTTGGCGACTGCGTTGAATAAGCTACAAGTTTACTGCTGAATCTACTTCAGTTCATGTAATATTCTGTTAAAATTGAATGCTAATCTTGGTAAATTTATTTGATTTGAAATAAATACTGTTTGAACAGAACTGGTTCCATCTCAGGGACAAGATTAGAACCAGTTTTGGTTCTAAAGAGAACCTATATTTTTTGCAGTGCAGTTAGATATGCAGTTATTCTTATTGTCGTCGCCGAGTGCTAACTGTTACCACGAATTGGATTTGAATGTTTTCTGGAATTTTCGGCTCAATTTCAGGAACATCATTTTAATGGACAGAAATCATTGAACTAATTTCAGGACATCCAACACGCATCACCAAGCATCGTTGAGTGCACAATCTTCGAGATTCCTATTCGTCGTTTGTTATGCGAAACGAATTTGTAGCCCGAGGTTCGCCAATTATCGTAACCGTTAATCGTAATTTTCCGAAACCTCTCAAATATCAGTTCATATCATTGACATTTTGAACACTTCCCGTTAGAGGTTTCCCAGGAATCAACTCCGAATCTTCTGTTTCACGAGAATTCAAAATGAACGAGACATTTTTTTCTTCCAGTCCATTTTTTAGTATAATGAAAATGAATTCTTAATTACAAATATCATAAAAATGGTATCTTACATTTTTATGCGGCCATTTTATCATCCCTGTTCTGCACTCAAACACCACATAATGTTTTTTCTGCATCATGTAATTGAATTTTATTAAAACATGCAACATGCTTCCATGTCGGCCCCGAAGGAGTACTGAAGTTTTATTAATCATGCAATCACATTTTATTATTCCACCTACATGACATTAATGTCAGTACAATTCTCAGCGTTTATGCCGTGCTCCATGCAAAGAATATAAATATTCCTTGCATCACCAGATAGAGGTAAGGACCTTCACTCACTTAACACATCCCGCGCGATGCAGCGAGGTGGTAATTAACTGGTTGAGTTCTAAAAGCCGCTATCAGGGCTTTCAGAAAAATGAGGGTACCAGAGCAAAAGCCAACAATTTCCTTGAATTTCCTTGCTTATGTTTCATATTCAGTCAAACGCAAATAAAATTTTGTTTAGAAATGTTTTATTACAAATTACTGGAGAGTGCCTGCGGGCACTCTCCAATAATTTGTAATTAAACCAATTTTGAAGAACAAATTGATCCCTCCAGAAATAATCTAGCCCTCAACCAGTTAATAACTTTCATTCTCAGAGTGCACGTTTGACAAGTGTGAACTATGTTGTTTGAGACTTGTTGTCGACCAAATGAAATATTTATTTATTTATTTATTTATTTTTTTTTTTTTTTTTTTTTTTTTTTTTAACGCCACTTTCGACAGCTAGTATCACCTCCTGTCGGACAGTTTTACGGGTAGAGAAAGCCGGAGTATCTGGAGAGAACCACCGTGCAACGGCGAGCCAGGCGCCTCAGCAGGCAGGGTCAGTATTGGTTGAAGACAAGTGCACCATCGACGTGCAGTATGCCTTAGCACACAGCGCCATCGTGCCCCCACGTGGGCAATCGGGATTAAGTGCCTTGCCCAAGGACACAACACAGTTACCCCTAGCAGGGATCGAACCGTGGACATTTCGGTTTACAAAATGATGACAAAACTAGTTCAATAAAATTTCGCGGCATAATTCATAAGAATCGCTTCGAAGAGGATCGCGAGCCAATATGCAATGGATCTAAGCTGGTTTATACAATGGGATTGCAGCTTTATTCAATCCATCTAGTGGTGGTAAATTGCTTCTTCTTTTTCCGATATAAAATATACAATAGACCTTATCTGTTTTAAATAATGGGATTGCCGCTTTATTCTTTCCATCTGGCATGCAATGGTCTCTGGTGGAAGGCTGCTTCTGGTGTTTCCGAAATGAAATACATGTAAATCTGGCATTAACGCGGGATATTCTATTCCCCGGAAAGAAATGAGGCGAACACATGGCAATTTGTTGAACGTATGACGAAAGGGTGATGACCTATGTGTGGAGCCATGCGGAACTTTCAATTCGATTGGAAATCGTCCCGACGATAATTCGATTTGAGTCGTGTTGATCCGGAAATATTCGAATCGTCGAGATGTTCTCAAAATCCTACCAAGTGCCTCCTCCTCTTGCACTCTTCTTCTATCACGAGGTCTCCTGTTCTGGGGCGGGGGGGGGGGGGGGGGGGCTGTACAGGAACCCTGATGATAGGAGAAGAACTGAAGTATGTTCCTCTTCCGAAAGTACTTTGATTCCGTTTCGGGAATATTTCGCATTTTTCATTGATTTGTCCAAACAGACGAGTTGCAGTTAACCCTTTACCCAACGTAACGGCCAAAACTGGCCAGCACTTTTGTCAAAAAATCGTCAATTAATTTTCATTATTTTGTCATTTTTTGTCTCAAAAACATAGGTTATGGCCCCTCGTTGGAACGAGCTCGTCGAGCTCGTTCCAGCGATGGGTCCTGACCTATGTTTTTGAGACAAAACATGAAAAAAATTAGTTATTCTAGAATTTTTTTTGCAAGTGTCGTCTGCTTTTCATGTTAAGTAAAGGGTTAAATACAACAGTTGGGCGGAGACAGGTAGTATTAACGGCTGTCAGAAGCAGAAGATGCAGTATCTACACATTAACCCTTTATCTAACGTAACGGCCAAAACCGGCCAGCGCTATTCTCAAAAATCGCCAATTAATTTTCATTACTTTTTTCATTTTTTTTTTGTTTCAACAAAATAGGTTATGACCTCTCGTTGGAACGAGCTCGTCGAGCTCATTCCATCGAGGGGTCATAACCTATGTTTTTGAGACAAAAATGAAAAAAAATTAGTTATTCAAGAATTATTTTTGCAAGTGTCGTCTGCTTTTCAGGTTAGGTAAAGGATTAAGGGCTCTGAGATTCGATTCGAAATCCAGCGCCTGATTCGATGCGGGATTCGATTCGACATGAAATTTAAGTTCACTGGCCCCTACTTGTCTTCTAGGCCCCTGTCTTCTATATTCATCAAAGAGGTGAAACATTAAAACAGTGAGTCATTCCTTTGCATTTTTGTTTTCAGACGCCACTGAAGACTGCAGCAACTCTGGTTCTTTGGTAAGTTGTACATTCTGTAACTAGTTACCATTTTATATAGTCCGATGACACGTTATATTTATTTATTTATTTATTTATTTATTGGTGTTTAACCCTTTACCTAACAGGAAAAGCAGACGACACTTGCAAAAAAAATTCTTGAATAACTAATTTTTTTCATTTTGAAAAAAATAATGAAAATTAATTGGCGATTTTTGAGAATAGCGCTGGCCGGTTTTGGCCGTTACGTTGGGTAAAGGGTTAAGGTCACATATTTCTGCACAATGGCTAATCATGACCATGACAGTTTTACGGGTGGAGGAAGCCGGAGTAACCGGAGAGAACCACCGAGCAACGGCGAGCAACTGTCAGCTTCCCAACATACCAACTCCATACAAGCAGGGTTAGCATTGGTTGACGACAGGTGCACCATCGACGTGCAGTACGCCTTAGTACACAACGCCACCGTGCACCCACATGGGCAATGGGGGTGAAGTGTCTTGCCCAAGGACACAACGCGGTTGCCGCAGGTGGGATTCGAACCGAGGACCTCTCGGCTTGCAGCCTGCACCTCGACCAACTGAGCCACCGCGCCCCCGATGACACGTTAAATGCCGTTAAGTGGACACGTATTATTAACGGCTGTCAGATGGTGCAATATCAACACCCTGAAGGGCGCTGAGAATCAATTCGAGGGCTGAAGTCTGCGTAAGGAAGATCTCAAGTTTGCATAAGGATAGTGTTACACTCTAATTTATTTATTCTGGTTTTAACGACACTTTCGACAGCCAGGGTCGCCTCGTGCCGGACAGTTTTACAGGTGGAGGAACTCGGAGAATACCGGCGAGCAACTGGCAGATTCCCCAACGTTCCAACTCCACACAAGCAGGGTTAGCATTGGTTGAAGACAAATGCACCATCAACGTGCATTACGCCTTAGTACATAGCGCAACCGTGCCCCCTAGCGGGCAATCGGGATTAAGTGCATTGCCCACGGACACAACGTAGTTACCCCTGGCGAGGATCGAACCGTGGGCCTTTCGGTTTGAGGTTCAATGCTGTAACCACTGAGCCACCACGCTCCCGTGTTACACTCTAAAATCAATTGGGTTAAAAATCAACGCAAAGCAAATGGGTTGAGTGAATATGAACCCAATTCAAGTTTTCAATAAAATGAAAAATCCTTGAGTTTCGGCCCATTTCTTGAAAAGTGCTTGAATGCGTTTCTATCCTTGAAAAGTACTAGCTAGATTTTCCACCATCCCTCTCAAAAGGTACTTAAATTCAATTTACACTTTTAACCTCCGAGTCGGGAGCCGCGGTGGCTCAGTGGTAGACTGTTGGACTTTTATGCTGGAGGTCCTGAGTTCGATCCCCGTCCGGGACGACCCGCGTTGTGTCTTTGGGCAAGGCACTTTCTCCCGGTTGCCTACCAGAGGGCACGATGACGCCGTGTACTAAGTTATTTTACGTCGATGGTGAACATGTCTTTAACCGCTGTAACCCCGCTTGAGCGGAGCTTGAACAGAGTTGATGAGCTGACAGTAACTGTTGCTAGTCGATGTTCGGTGGTTCTCTCCGGGTACTCCGGCTTCCTCCACCCGTAAAATTGTCACGATCACGATTAGCCATTGTGCATAAGTATGTGACCTTAAACATAAATAAATAAATAATAAATAACCTCCGAGGCAAGAAGTTTCGTGATAACTCTCCGTACATACACGCGATTTCACAAAATTGGTCACGAACCACATCTCTTTGATCTCTGTATGGTCACTTGAGTGCAACAAGGTACCATCTGCAATGGCAAAGCATTTCAGATGATGTCTTGTTGCCCCAAGAGACGATATATATCTAGCTAGATGGGTTTTCCAGAAATCAGGTATAGTGTTCAACCGACGATCGGAACCGGCCACCACAATCGGCCGATTGTAGGCAATCGGATGACAACGGCAAAGGCTCCTGGAACATCGGTTGAACCGATTTTTGCCAAGCATTTTGCAATGATTCATTAATCGCATTTTATTATCTTGTTCAACTGCTAATGTAAAATGATGCCGATGACACCATTGAATTCAATAAAGTTGAGAAAGAAAGAACCGCCGTGTGTATGCTTAATCTCTCCAGACGCCCCCTTTTACGGGATACACAAGTTAAACGACAAGTGAAGCTCACAATTGAACGTACTTGCGGCAATCGCCAGTTCCTACCAGGAAAGTGAAGATTGTACTCCACTGACTCAGGTCGGAGTAAAATTACCAGTCGCGCACACTTGGGCGGTAAACGTGGCTCTGTGAGAGCCACGTTTACCGCCCAAGTGTGCGCGACTGGTAATTTTACTACGACTCCTGTCAACAAAGAAAAATGTTTAGTTTATTGTAGTTCTTTCGAGCCTCGACTTGTCTAGTAGTGCATGGTATTACAATCGGGATCGGCATCAGAATCGGCCGATTGTGAGCTCAAATAACCGGTAATCGATCTGCGACCATTTTGGTAATCGGTTGAACACTAATCAGGTATTCGTGGCCGTGTTTTGTTTATGTACCTACAATTATGATACTCTATGAAGTTCGTGGTCCGAGTCTATGAAAAAATGTCTAAAAGTACTTGGATTTGATTCTAAGATATGAGTGGGAACCCTGAACCCGTTTTCGGGTTTCTTTTTTTCTAATTTGCACTGACACGAGAAAATAAAAGCAAGGTTCTTGGTTTTGGCAACACCTTCACAAGTAGTTTCGTACAATAAATCCATATGACAAATGCCTCACGCTGTAAATCTTTCTGAAAAACTAAGTTCGATTTTTTTTATGTTATTTAACCAGATTTATGTACAGCATTCAATGGCTAATCTCCATAGAAATCAAAACGAACTCAGTCTTTGTGAAAAACTTGGGTTCTTTATTCTTTTCACAAGATTGTCACAGGTTCTGTGAACAAAGTAAGAGAAATATTAGAACTTCTGTTTTAAGAAGTACTCCACATGATATCCTTTTTATACGATTTAATTTTTACGTTTTTATCAGTACATTTTCTGTGAGCAATTATCTATTTCCTTTTAAGAAATGTTTGATCGCATTTCTCCGTTATTTTAATTTCTTCTTCGGCTTTTATTTTTTTTTCCACCAAAGTGTTAGCTGTCTTCGAATTGAGTGAAAGAAATGCTATTTATTTTCCACTTTACATATCACGTAAAGTGTTTTTTGTACGTGTGTTTTTAATTATTTTTTTGAGTTTGGATGGGAAGGAAATTCAGGATTTGATTTGTTTTTTTCTTTTACTTATTTTTACCTTAGTAAATACGTTTGAAACCATTTTAGTTCACTTATAAATAAACATTTCAGAATCACATTTTCGGAATAAGCACATTAACACTTTTAACCCTTTATCCTTCGAATCCCACCTGCGGCAACCGCTTTGTGTCCTTGGGCAACTCACTTCACCTCCATTGCCCACGTGAGGGCACGGTGACGTTGTGTACTAAGGCTTACTGCACGTCGATGGTGCACCTGTCTTCAACCAATGCTAACCCTGCTTGTGTGGAGTTGGTATGTTGGGGAGCTGACAGTTGCTCGCCGTTGCTCGGTGGTTCTCTCCGGGTACTCCGGCTTCCTCCACCCGTAAAACTGTCACGGTCATAGTTAGCCATTGTGCAGAGATATGTGACCTTAAACACCAATAAATAAATAAATAACCCTTTACCCAACGAATCGCCCGAATCCGCCCGCGTAATATGCAAATTCAACAGTTGAAAAAAATATTATTTTTCAAAAAATTTCAACAAAACCATATCATGTGACCCCTCGTTGGAACGAGCTCGTCGAGCTCGTTCCAACGAGGGGTCACATGATATGGTTTTGTTGAAATTGTTTGAAAAATTTATAAAAATGATATTTAAAATAATAAATTTTGATATCGTCTGCGTTGGGTAAAGGGTTAACCCGTAGTGCATACATTTTTGCGTGAAGAAAAAGTTGGTAGTGGACGTGCAGACGAAATGAAGGGTAAAAAAAATCTGAAGCGAGGCTCGATAATAATTTAATCCAACAGCTCGACAGTTTAAATACTGATTTGCTGTTTGTTGAATCTAATTAGGGTGAGTGTAGATTCATTGTACAGATAGATAGCCGAGAAGTATAAGTACTTAGAACCGTCGTGCTAATTGATGCCATGGGCTGTCAACAATTGGTAACATCCCCTCCCTTGACCCTTTCAACCCGGTGTGCATAAATATTTGCGTTCTTCTTTGTCAATATATACTAGCGGAAGAAAGAAACGCAAGTTTCTTTCTGTGTTAAATATTTCAAATGTTTTATGGATGATTATTTCATTATTTGGATTTTGATTTTATTTCTTCATTATTGATTCAATTGTGACGAGTTTTGTTGTCTGAACACAGACGACGTTTGCATGAACAACGTTCAAACGTGGGTACCCTACGCCATTTCCCGATCAGAATCAATTGCGGGTGTGCCCACCCCGAGGTTCAGTCGCTGCTCTAACTCTTCTTACCATTGACCCCATCAAGTTGTTTGTGGTCCTCTGTGAGATGTTATTCCACTCCTGAAGAAGAGCCTGCGTGAGCTGAGCGACGTTGTTTGTGACGTTGACACGCTTCTTGGTCCTCCTGTCCAGCTCCTCCAATAAATGTTCGATCGGGGACAAATCTGGACTGTAGGGTGGCCAATCGAGAACTGGCACATTGTTTTGGTTGAGGAAGTCACGACAAACTCAAGCAACGTGCGGACACGCATTATCCTACTGCAACATAAGGTTACGCGCATGAATAACTGGAAGGACGTGAAGCATGAGGACCTGATCCCGATATCTTACGACTGTAAGATAGCCCTGAATGACCACGAGGGGTGTTTTCACGCTATGAGAAATCCTCTCCCCCAAATCATAATGTTCAGACCCTCCCCCGAATCTGTCTTTTTCCTTAACGCAAGCGTCAGAATAATGCTCACCTCGACGTCGATAGCAACGCTGTTGTCCATCTGACCTGTAAACCGTGAACCGAGGCTCGTCATTGAATAACACATGTCTCCAGTAGGCCATGTGAAACCGATTTGGTGCATGTGCACGCAACAATTGCAATCGACGTTGACGTCGCCTGGGTGTAAGCTGCGGACCAACGTAGGGACGTCGTGGCCGGCCTTAAATTGAACTCTCGCATCGGATTCCTAACTGTTCTTGGGCACACTTGGCGACCATGAGTGCCTACAACCTGACTCGCCGTCTCCGTCGCCGTCTGAAATCGGTTACGGAGGTGTGAGAGACGTATGTCTCTGTCTTGAAATAGCGACGTAACGCGTGGACGTCCGCTCCTGGGATGGTCAGCTAATCTTCCTGTGACTCTGACACGCCCAACTAAATGGGCTATCGTTGATCCATGGACCCTAACTTGTTGGGTGACGAGACGTAGCGATTGGCCCAGCATAATTAAAGCAACAGCTCTACCCTATCAACTTTGGACGTTCGCTGCGTTTTGTTTTCCAATCGAGTTGAAATGAAATGTTGTGCAATCGATGTGTATTGTTCAAAACTTCGATTTGATGTTTTCAAGCCCATAGCACGTGGAAGTGCCCCTGATGCACGCTTTGTCGAAAAATCTGTTGAAAGCTTGTAGCGTCGCACTTGGTCATGGTTGGCTGAATTTTAACCAAAGACCCTTTAGACAGTACACTGAGGTAGCTATGTGTCAAATTTTACTACATTTGGTCTGCAGGATAAAAAATTATATTACCAAAACTGAACTTGAGTTTCTTTTTTCCGTCAGCATATTATTATTGTTACTGATAAGAAACGTGGAAATACAGGCAAGATTGAGTGAAAGCAGCATTGCATACTTTGAACAAACAGGGTAATTACCCCTTGTCGCAACGCGCACAACGTTAGCGTTGATTTTGGTATGTCACGGAATTTGTGTGGATTTATTTAGCCCTTTACCTAACATGAACAGCAGACGACACTTGCAAAAAAAATTCTTGAATAACTATTTTTTTTCATTTTCTGTCTCAAAAACATAGGTTATGACCCCTCATTGGAACGTGCTCGACGAGGGGTCATAACCTATGTTTTGAGATAAAAATGAAAAAAACTAATTGAAATTAATTGGCGATTTTTGAGAATAGCGCTGGCCGGTTTTGTCCGTTACGTTGGGGAAAGGGTTAAAATAAATTCAACGTGGCCGTGTGGTTCAAACACTAAATTTCAAACCCAAAGGTCCATGGTTCTGTCCTGACCAGGTGTATCTGTGATGTGTCCTTGGGTAAGACACTTAATCCCGATTGTCCACGTGCGGATACGGTGGCGCCGTGTACCAAAGACGTGCTTCATGTCGATGATGCACTTGCCTTCGGCCAATGCTAACCCTGCTTGTGCGAAGTTGGGGAGTCTGACAGTTGCTCGTCGCTGCTCGATGATTCTTTCCGAGTACCCAGTCTTCTTCCATCTGCAAAACTGTCCGTCACGAGGCGACCCTGGCTGTCGAAAATTTCACTAATAAATAAATAAATAAATAAATAAATAAATAAATAAATAAATAAATAAATAAATAAATATGATTTACTCACTCCATTTTTAGCCCGACTGTTTACATTGAGGGCTATAGTCATGACTTTTGTCCGTCTGTCCGCCTGTTAACATTTAGTTTTGGTTAAAGTTTGTGGTTAAAGTTTTTTACTGAAGGTTCAAGTGGGTTTTTTTTACCTGTTTAGTCATGACTTTCTTCTGTCTGTCTGTTAACATTTGGAGTTTTGGTTAAAGTTTGTAGTTAAAGTTTTTTAGTCAACTTTAAAGTTTTGGGGTTTTTTTTGTTCTTTTAAATTGATATTACTATTGATTGTATCATTCTCATTTTATTTTTATTTTTTTATGTTTCATGTTATTTTGGGAAATATTTAACCCTTTTTTTGTATGGCAATTTACAACTTCCAGGTTAAAGTTTTTGGTTAAAGTTTTTTCTTTTTTTTTTTTTTTTTGGGGGGGGGGGGGTCTTAAAATTACACCTTTAATTCTTCAAACAGTTTAGTGGAATGTCACTGTTTCTCATTTGGAACAATGTCTACTATCCACTGAACGTTTCTACGGTGATTTTCATTAAAATCGGCATGATTTTAACCCCTTTTAAACATGTTTTCAGACTTACATTCTTTGTATTTGAAATTAGACTTTGCCACAAACTTTCTTACTTTAATTCTTGCATGGTCAATACAACTTAATGATTCCATTTACATCAATGATTTCTTTTATCGGTTTTAGGAAATATTTAACCCTTTTTTATGTGTACCCCTACTATGTATTGTACACATAATGCCGGTATCCGGGGTGTCCGGGCCAACTAAACCTGTTTAGGAGCTATTATTTTTAGGAGGTTAGTCGAAATTAGGGTAGTATTAGGGTTAAGAGAGGGATGGGGTTAGGGGTAGCCCCAGAGCAGGGCTAAAGGTTGGAGGGGGTTAGGACACCAGGGGGTGGGGGTGGGGTCAGGGGTGAGGTTTTAGTTTTTATAGCCCCTAAACCAAAAAATAGCCCCTAATCCTTTTGGTCTGGCTAGGGTGGGGTTGGGTTAGGTTTAGGGGTAGCCCCAGAGTAGATCTTAAGGTTGGGGAGGGTTAGGTCCCAGGGGTGTGGGTTAGGGTCAGGGGTGGGGTTTTAGGGTTTAGGGTCAGGCTAGGGTAGGGTTAGGGTTAGGGTGTGGTATTTGAGTGGATGGGGTGGGGTTAGGGTTAAATATAAGTTCTAGGGTGGAGGGGGTGGGGTTCTGGCTAAAATAAGGTGATGGACATATAAAATGTTTTTTTCGTAGCTCTTAAACCCAAATAGTTGGAACGTCCGTCCGTCCGGCGTCCGTATCCATTTTTTTGGCACTCGATAACTTGAAAAATATTGCTTGGATTGTCAAGTGACTTTATATTTGTGTTCTGGTTACTGATGTGCCGAGCTGTATAGTTTTTGGTGTAAATCTGATAATTTGATATTCTGAGATGTTAACTCTTTATCCTTTAAATTGATAATTCTTCCAATCCCTTTGGCATGAAATAACTCAAAAAATATCAATCCAATTGTCATGTTACTTCATATATGTGTTCAGGTTAATGATGTGCCTAGCTGTATAGTTTTTAGTGTAAACCTTATAATTTGATCCTGTGATATTAACCCTTTATCCTTCAAATTGAGACCGCTTCCAATCCATTTCTTCGACATGCGATAACTCAAAAAATATTAATCTGATTATCAGGTTACTTTATATATGTATTCAGGTTACTGCTGTGCTGTGCTGTATAGTTTTTTTTATGTAAATCTAATAATTTGATCCGGAGATATTAATCCTTTATCCATCAAATTAGGACTCCTCGAATCCATTTCTATACGTACCCATACCACGTATGGTGTACATAATGTCGGCATCTGGGGTGGCTCTCCGTCATACAGCTTTCTACTAGTTGCGCGTATGGGTACACATCTGACGATTTTATCGGCCTATTTTTGCCAATCAATTTTACTGAGTATTCCCAGCTTAAAGTTTCAGATTAAAGTTCTGCTTTTCAAGGTTCTACCTTTCATTCTCCAAACACCCACCCCACCCCCACCCCCAATTAGGTTTTTTTTCTTCTCTCCAATATGCATTTTGAACCATTTACAGTCACTACATGCGGAACCTTTTTTTAAACTTACATAACCACCCCCCCCCCCCCCCCCGGGGCAATTAGGCACTTTTGTTTCGTCAAAAATGATTTTTTACAGTTTTGGTTAAAGTTTGGGGTTAAAAACCTAGGCAAATACCCACCTCCACCCCAAATTAGGCATTTTTTTTCGTACTCCAATATGCATTTTGAACTATTTACAGTCACTACATGTGGAACCTTTTTTTAAACTCATGCAATGCCCCCCCCCCCCCCCCCTGGGGTGGGATTGGCACTTTTTTTCTTTCGTTTTCTACAGTTTTGGTGAAGGTTTGTGGTTAAAAACCCAGACAAACACCACCACTTCCTCCCCTCCCCTCCACCCCACCCCCCCCCCCCCCCAGGGTGCCAGTTAGGCTTTTTTCTCTTTGCTAAAAATGCATTCTGAAGGATTTCTGACCACATGTGGAAAAAATGGACTCCCCCTAACACACCCCCTCTCTCCAACAACCCTCCCCCCCCCCCCGAACCCACCTCCTCCTCATCCAGGGCCATTCATGCAATATTTTTTTCTTTGGTAGAAAATGCATTTTTAGCCTGACTGTTTATAGTCAAAGCTATAGTCATGACTTCCGTCGGTCCATCCGTCGGTCCATCCATCTGTCTGTAAACAATTGGTTTCCGACCGATAACTCCAGTTTGGATTATTTGATTTCAACCAAAGTTGATATGTGTATTTTCCAGCTAGTAATACAGGCCAGGTTTGAATATAGGTTCCCACCCCCACCCCAGCCCAGCCCACCCCACCCCAGCCTACCCCCACCCCACCCCAGCCCACCCCACCCCCCCCACACACACACACACACAAACACACACATACACACACGTGTCACTTAGGCAATTATTCCCAAAATGCATTTTGAAGGCTTGGGAGTTAGTACATGCAAAAAAATTGACTCCTGTAGCCCAACACTGCTTTATGTACTGCATCTTTAATCCTTTACCTGACACAAGTTGAAGCCAACAGTGCAAATTATTTTTCTGAAACATCAGATTTTTTCATTTTTTTACTTCTAACTATGGCTTATTAGTCCTTAATGGAACAAGCTCATCAAGTTTGTTCCTTTTAATAGATCATGAGGTATGTTTTGAAGTAGAGAAATGAAAAAATAAAATTTGAATAGCAAGTTTTGTATATCACGAGTGCAGATATGGCAGATTCGTTAGGTAAACGGTTAACAAAAAATGGCTCCGACTATTTTGTGACTAAACACTGCCATTGCTGGGAAAGTCGGGCTGCATGCGTGACATCACTCTAGTGATAGAATTATCCGGTTGTTATTATTATTTGGTATTATTTTGGGAATTGAATATGTGCTAAAAATGTTCAAGTTGAGAATTTTGAGCAATCCACACTGTCCTTAAATTAAATTAGATCTTATGCAGGAATGATCAATTTTCGATGTTTCATCATTTTGTAACTGTGAATGATGGAATTAACTCAGGATAACGATTTTACATGATGTGATTTTCTTGAAGTGCATTTCGAGGAGTATTTTTTATTACGATCGGTAACGTACTACACAAATCTCGTACCTATTGACATCATGGGGAACCACAGTAATGTTACTCCGTTAAAGAGACAATGGGCTGTCGGTGTCAGGATGGGAGATGTTTCGTAACGCGCAACCAGGTGAATCAAGTCACAACTTCAATGAATCAAGTCACAAATACCATGTCATGTCATGTTTACCCACCCCCCCCCCCCCCCCATCATACTAGCCTAGACTATATTGAACGAAATACTATCTGACAGTCTGGTTTAAAACGCTGCATAAAGTAATCGTGGGAGACAAGGTTGTCTCCCTGAGGTATACTACTAACACGCTATGTTGAACATGAAGGTAGTACTGAAGCCAAATATCTTTCTTTCGTGCCAAAATTAGTTTGATTAACATTACTGGTACTACTATTTGCATTTGTACTTGTATACTGCTAAATAAAAATCAATCAAGCATGCATACTTAGGAAGCTCGATATTGCGTTCACTGTAGTTGTAAATAGTAACAGTTGGAATTTTGGGAAGTGAAGGAGACATCAGCATCACCAAAGAAGCTCTAAAATCCAGATAGATGGAATTCTCAACTACTCATGACTTGCCCTCCGAATTTCCAACTATATGAAATTCTGGCCAAGATTGGGGGGGGGGGGGGGGGGGGGGGGGGGGTCGACATACATCTCAACACCACCCTGTCGCCACGTCCCTGGTCCTCCCACTTCGACGAATCTTACGACTCTGAATAGTTTGCGTTGAATTTTCTGTATACCTATCTTCTTTCTTCTCTTCATTCACCTAATTCTTACTCATTAACCCTTTACCTAACCTGAAAAGCAGACGACACCCACAAAAAAAAATTCTTGAATAACGATTTTTTTTCATTTTTTGTCTCAAAAACATAGGTTATGACCCCTCATTGGAACGAGCTCGTCGAGCTCGTTCCAATGAGGGGTCATAACCTATGTTTTTGAGACCAAAAATGAAAAAATAATGAAAATTAATCGGCGATTTTTGTGAGTAGGGTTGGCCGGTTTTGGCCGTTACGTTGGGTAAAGGGTTAACTCCTTATCACACAAAGTATCGGCGTCAAACTGTTCCATCATACCTGGTGGCGCAATTTATTACACACCCGTTCAACTTTAAACCCTTGTATTTAACAGATTAGCCGTTATGATATAAATGATTCTGTATTCATTGGGTGATGTACAAGTCGAAACTTTTTTCCCAGCACCGTTCATACTGGTTCCTTTCCCATCGAGTCATTAGTTACGCTTCGAAAAGTTTCCAAATTTCGTTATACAATTATCGGCCTGTCGGATAGCGTGAAAATGAAAACGTCCAAAGCAAAATGAAGTCGGTTCACACAAAAATTAGTTAAACAAAAATGAGATAATATTCTTAAAAACCCCAATCATTTCCAACCAGAACATTAATCCAGTCTTGTGGTCGTATCGTTCTGTTGATCCCGTTATATCTAAATTGGTCAACTTTATTTCGGTAAATCTTCATACATCTTGACATGCTTCGAACTTTATTTAAAAACGTTTCTCCCAGCTGTTTTGCAAATCTGCACATATTTGTACTTATATTATTTTTACTAACAGTAATAGCCCTCAAATGGTTAAGCGTGAATGGGCACCAGCCGAAGAGAAACAGCGATACGAATTTCAAGAAACACTGGTTCCGAAAAGGTTGTTTTGATTTTTTATCGATCTATTTGATCAGTACAGCTTCAGTCAAAACAAACGGGCTCTTCACCTTTTGGTTTAAACATCGGAAGTAAAATTTGTTTACGTTGGAATGGCGTAATCATATTTCACTCGAGCCTACGGCTCTCGCGAAATATGACTACGCCATTGCAACTCGTAATGTAAAACACCCACCGATTCAAACACACATCGCGTTCTGTCTACTTATTATATCGTAGCCTGTGAAATATCGCAAATTATCTAAAAGATAATTCTTGATATCCATCGACTCGATGGATATAGAGGAATATCCCTCAGTAGCTTCCCAAATGACGTCACGCTACGCCGCATCACGTCGCCTTGAAGGAATGATCATCTGATCTTTGTTATTGTTTTGAAACATACGCATTTGGGGTCGAATAGGGCTGAATATTTTGCAATAAAATGTCTCGTAGCATTTTTTTAAAAATGAAAATCTAATCTATCTTAGTCAGTATCTGGAATTATCTCATGACTGTGGACCTGAAAATTTTATTTTTCACGCGTGAAAATCAGGTCCGCACGACGACTTTTTTCTGTAGCTTCCTAAATGACTACGTTTCGGCGCATGACGTCACCTTTAAGGAACGATCGGCGGCTTTTTGTTATTGTCTTGAAACTGTTTGCAGTCGAATTGGGCTGAATATTGCGCAGTAAAATGTCACGTAGCATATGTTAATTTATTGGTGTTTAAGGTCGCATACTTATGCACAATGTCTAATCGAGACAGTTTTACGGGTGGAGGAAGCCGGAGTACCCGGAGAGAACCACCGACCATCGACGAGCAACTGTCAGCTCCTCAACATTCTAACTCTGTTCAAGCTCCGCTCAAGCAGGGTTACTGCGGTTGAAGACATGTGCACCATCGACGTGCATCACGCCTTTGTACACGGCGTCATCGTGCCCCCGTGTAGGCAACTGGGATAAAGTGCCTTGCGATCCAACGCGAGGAGACCCGGACGTAGCATATAATAAAAAGAAAATCTACGCAAGCGCTCGTGAAAAATAAAACTTCCATGTCCACACTCATGAGATAATTTCCGATATTCACCAAAACAGCGTAGATGCACTCTATTTTTTTCCTGGTCGTGTTTGATGAAAAACTGTTAACAATTTTGATGTAAACAAATATAGATGTACCTCGTAACGCTTCGGGTGAGGGGAGACAACTCTAGCTTGGTTCATATTGGCACAGATCGGCGTCATATCATCCAAATTTGAAGCCATATCGGCCGAGTGCCGAGTTTGATAATTGGCAATGCTGAGAAAGAAAGTTATATCCAATAGATAGCCACAAAACTGGACATTCAATTTTCTATTATTTTGTTCAATTTTTCCTTCGCTGATGTCTGTCCGACCTTGTGGCCACACATTTATTTATTTATTTATTTATTTATTTATTTATTTATTTATTTATTTATTTATTTATTTATTTATTGGGTTTCAACGCTTTCAACAACAATGGGCCATATCATGCGTGACAGTTTTACGGATGGATGAAGCCGACGTATCCATGGAGAACCACCGAGCAGCGGCGAGTAGCTATTGGGCTCTCTAACTTACCAACCCCGCACAGACAGGGCCAGTAGCTGTCGAAGGCATGTGTACATGGAGTACGGCCGCCGTGGACTGGACACTTTCCATGGGTGGGCAATATTTCCACGGACGCAATAATATTAGATTCCAACCACTAATTATAAGAATAGTCATCAAATATTTAATTAATGAAGCACCGGTACAACACGGTGCTTCATTAATTAAGATTTTCCTGATGGACATTTGTATTACCTGGTAAACGCATGCGTGGACATCACTGTCCATGCGTGAATTACCCCCAGTCCACAGCGACTATACTGTGCTTCCACTTGGGCATCTGGAATTATGAGTCTTGTCCAGGGACACAATTCAAATGGCGCAGGATAGGACTTCCTACAACCTTTCGATCTGAAGTTAGTGCAACAGTCTAACCAGAGAGCCACCGCGTTCCTGACACTGTTATGTAATAGACTACTATGATGAAAGGCATACCGCAGAAATAAAAAGAACGAAAAATAAACTACTTGGTTGTGGCAGACCAGCTAACTCGGCTAAGAGAAAAAGAAAACGTCTTTGCATAAAAGTTCATTTCACACCGCCTCGTGGATCAATCCAATCAAGGGAATATAAATGTGTTCACCGCGGTATACCGATTACTGAATGCCTCGTTTTATCTATTTTCCACACGATCGACGGAAAGTGAGACATATTACGTAAAAAGTTGTAAAATTAATTCTTCTGAAAGCAGATTAATCAGCCGTTTTTTTTATAAATCCACAAGTAACATGTCTGACGCTGTTGCCAGAGCGAAAAGGTCTTTTTGATGGATAACTCGTCAGGTGACTAGCTACCATTTGCCAAATCTTCATAGATTTGTCACTCGTTTTGTGTTAGGAATGAATTACCGTAATTTGTCTAAGTTTGATACATCTCGTATAGTGGAATGTTGCGTGGTAAACGAGACACGATCGGTTGTATGTCGTCAGAAAATTAATTGAAGTGATGGCCAGTGTGTGCGTCGCATAGACACTGGATCCAGATCGTATTTGAGGAGCAAATGCGCCTCGCAAGTTAACCCTTTGAACTCTAGTGGTATCTTCCATGTCAGTTCAATGGCAGCAACAGAAAGAGTCCATATTCATTATTTGGGGGTAAACCAATTAATAATTTCAACGTGCAACCTTCGGTCTTTACTGATACCCAGAGTTGCGGGCTTTTTTTATACTGCTGCCACCCCCCCCCCCCCCCCCCCCCCAACCACCCCTTGCCCTTGAACGCTTCGGCCTTTTGTCCCTGTATTTATTAACCTTTTACCCAACGCAGACGATATCAAAATTTATTATTTTAAATATTATTTTTTTAAATTTTTCAAAAAAATTCAACAAAACCATATCATGTGACCCCTCGTTGGAACGAGCTCGACGAGCTCGTTCCAACGAGGGGTCACATGATATGGTTGTGTTGAATTTTTTTTAAATATAATATTTTTTCAACGGCTGAATTTGCATATTACGCGGGCGGATGCGGGCGGATGCGGGCGGATGCGAACGATTCGTTGGGTAAAGGGTTAAGAGATGTTCACACTTATCCTTCGGCATCGGCACTCTCCACTTTTCCTTCTAAACTTCTCAACAAATTGTGGCAATACTTTTAATTGAAATATGAAGTCTGTTTGGGAAGGGAATATAAATTCCAGTTGCGTATGCTGTGGCGATATTTTTGTGGAATAACATTGGGAAGAGTATTTGTCAGCATAATATTTTTAAATAATTAACCCTCTGCAAACTAATAGGAAAATATAAAAAAAAAATCAAGCAGAAAAGTTTTCCAATTATGCACACTAGAAATTTAACCAATTTATTACATGCCCGTGCAGTCTCTCTTATGCAATACGGCGTGCAATACGGCTGTGAAATACGGAATTCCGTATTGCACACCAACCTGTTCCAACCGGGACTTTTTTTATGCAATGCGACTGCATAAAGTGCATGGTGTTTACCACCGTTGATAGAAAAGAAAATTAGGTCAGTAGGTGCTTGGGTCATGTAATAAATACAAAACCACATGTATGTGGTCGGTCTCGACGTTTTCTTCCTACGCACATCTGACTCATTGAAAACAAAACGACTCATTGAAACATACATGTAGTTTTGTCTATTTATCTCTTTTTGACAGAGCTCATGGAGCTCTGTCAAACGAGACTGAACTGGTTAAAAAATTGCCTGTTTGAAAATTCAATAGTTTGACATCAGTGTATACAGAAATATATGGGGGTCCCTGACTTCTACTCCTAAACATTTTAACACTTTACCTAACACAACTAAATGATGATATTTGTTTAACACAAACTTGACCTTTTTTCATTTTTCCTCCAAATCATAACAACCACTCATCGAAACGAGATCGACAAGGCCATTCGAATGAGGGGTCATAAACTATGTATTAGGGGAAGTTTTTTTTAGTTTATAAATTTCAATGATGTGTTGTGAATAGCTTTGGAAGTATATTGCCGTTAGGTTAGGTAAAGGATTGTAAATGACTGAAATTTCATTCACACTCCTCTAACCGTGAGATCATCATGACGTATGCACCGAGTCTCTGGAATGAAATTTAGCCAGACAGGCCCTCAGAGATTACGGTTATTTAAT
Source organism: Pictodentalium vernedei (assembly GCA_031216915.1). Lineage (NCBI taxonomy): Eukaryota > Metazoa > Mollusca > Scaphopoda > Dentaliida > Dentaliidae > Pictodentalium > Pictodentalium vernedei. Next base: position 420,519,838 of record CM062289.1, on the reverse strand, counting down.
ATTACTGTGAATAACAAAGAATGACATGTATCATTTTAAAACCCTTTACCTAACATGGAAAGCAGACGGCACTTGCAAAAAAAAATCTTGAATAACTAATCTTTTTCATTTTTTGTCTCAAAAACATAGGTTATGACCCCTCGTTGGAACGAGCTCGTTCCAACGAGGGGTCATAACCTATGTTTTTGAGACAAAATATGAAAAAATAATGAAAATTAATTGGCGATTTTTGAGAATAGCGCTGGCCGGTTTTGGCCGTTACGTTGGGTAAAGGGTTAAATGAAAGAGCAGTACAGGTTTAGGCACCCAAGCTTGCGACCATACCAGCTTTTGTAATATTGTGGACGTCACTGATGTTCTTGAATTCCCAGTAGATTTCTACTGAAAGTCGGCATGGGAGATATGCCTGTAACATGAACAACGACCAGTAGCGCGGGGAAAAGAATAAAATCCGCGAGAACGTCCGAAGACATCGTGGTATGATGTCGACGTTGAATCTGAAGCATGATTTGATGTGACACAGTTGTTTGTCAACAGTTGTTTTGGCGTACATGCAGCCGTGTCAATTTGTTCACATATCAGTATGGTACTGGCCAAAGTTGCACTCGTGGCATGGCCTTCAAAAAACATGATCAATTTGATTTTTCATTTTGGTCACTATCCGAATGTGATTATTTGAACGGATATGGCCACTTAATGAGAAGGGCATCTGAACTCTCTTTGAACTTTGGAAAAGAAAATGAATTGTTTTCCATTCCCACAAATTCAAATTGTTCTGGATCGTGTTCAGAAAAGATTTTGCATATATTTTCTGTTTAATACCGTAAAGGTGTTTATATTTATCTTTTCCTCAATCCAATGTTAAATTCGGAAACGTATTTAGTTTGCAACGGTCGAATGTAAATCTCAAAGTTAAATCCAATCCTTAGCACGTTTAGCTGTAAACGTGAAACTCAAGTGTTTTATTTTAAACGGCATTAACACGTTAGCCCTGAACACGTAACTTCTGTGTCGAAATCCTAAACGTCGTTTTTACAGTTTAAATGCCAATGGAATTTAACAAAACAATAATTTCAGGGCAAAAAATATCCATCTATTTACCACCAAAAGCTCTTGGATTTCATCCTCTGGCCTCCGATTCTCTAAAACTGTCTTGGAAAAAGCCCCCATCTCGAGCTCTTCTCTCCGCTTCTCATGCTTATGGTAACGACTTGGGATCCGCTGTGTCGCACAAGCCACTCATGGGAACCCTAGGAAGAGAAGCAGTGCTTGTTTACTGTGTTAAACAGGTTCCGCTTTACTGGTAAAGTAGGTTCCTGTAATCATCACGTGGGGCAAACGTCTTCTAAAGTGGGCAGCATAGGTATAAACGAATGACTAAACTTGACTTCATACCTTTGTTGCAGCCATAGATGCTGAAAGCGACATTAATTAATTAATTTATTAATCAATTGGTTGGTTGATTAATTAATTAATAACCGTTAATTCATAAATTAATTAGATATTTATTTATTTATTGGTGTTTAAGTTCACATAGTTCTGCACAATGGCTAATCATGGCCACGACAGTTTTACGGGTGGAGGAAGCCGGAGTACCCGGAGAGAACCACCGAGCAACGGCGAGCAACTGTCAGCTCCCCAACATACTAACTCCACACAGGCAGGGTTAGCATTGGTTGAAGACAGGTGCACCATCGACGTACAGTACGCCTTAGTACACAGCGTCACCGTGCCCCCGCATTGGTTGAAGACACCAGATGCACCATCGATGTGCAGTACGCCCCAGTACACAACGTCACTGTGCCCCCGCGTAGGCAATGGGGGTGAAGTGTCTTGCCCAAGGACACAACGCGGTTGCCGCAGGTGGGATTCGAACCGAGGACCTCTCGGCTTGCAGCCTGCACCTCTACCAACTGAGCCACCGCGCCCCATTTAGATAATTAATTAGATGATTGACTGATTGATTGATCTGAAATATAGATTTTACTGGAGGTCCTTCTCACGGGCCAATTAATTAATTGACCCGTGAGAAAGACCTCAAGTAAAATCTACATTTTAATGCAGGTCTATCAGACTGTTTCTAACGCGGGTACACTTTTTGACTAACATTCCATTAAAGAAATTTTGTATGTTTGCATAAAACATTCATTATCACTTAACTCTGCTGTAACCTTCCGTATAATTAACACGAATTCGCAATTTTGTATACAACAGATCAATCTGTTGAACCGTTTTTTGCTGCTGATGAAACCATCAATCTTTGGGTTTTTGAAAATCGATGAAAAGAACGGAGTAAATAGTTGCGTATACAGAAAATACAAAGGGAATGGCAAAACAAAAAAGTAACCAATGTGACTGATAGGGTTAAATACACAGAACGACACGCGTGTGTGAATGGGTTAATCAATATGGCACAAGTGCCAGTGGCGGCGGGGGGGGGGGGCAACTAGGGGGGGCGGACTCCCATGAAGGGGGGCAAATACGTAAAGGATCATATCATTACTTTGTTATGAGGTAGTCCAAACTTGGACCCAAAGTCCGTAATATACTTTTTTGGTTTGGTGCGTCCAGTGGACGTACCAAACCAAAAAATTATATTACGGACTTTGGGTCCAAGTTTCGACTAAATGTAATGGTAATTAGCGGTCCTCCTTTCAAAAAATCCTGGATCCGCGTCTGGTGGGTCTGTGCGTAAGAGAGAGAGAGAGAGAGAGAGAGAGAGAGAGAGAGAGAGAGAGAGAGAGAGAGAGAGAGAGAGAGAGAGAGAGAGAGAGAGATTTATAACTTATAAGTATCTGCATCCGAGTCTTTAAATCTCTACTGCCTGGATGTGTTCATCAGCTAGCCTGAGGCTTTGGGCTAAGTGTGTATGGGAATAAAAAAAGAGAGGGGTGTGTGTGAGAGAGAGAGAGAGTGACTGAATGTGTTTGTGTGTGAGGGTGGATGGAAATGCATGCGAGATGGTTGGGGGGCAACTGCGGGGGCAAAGCCTTCGTTTGGGGGGGGGGGGGCAAATGCCCGTAGCGCCGCCACTGACAAGTGCTAGCGCGGAAGGATAGAACGAGAGTCCGCGGGCCTCGAGTTTTATCCTCCCGCGATGGCATGTGTGCCATATCGATTAACCCATTCACACACGCGTCCGGAAATATTTAAAACATCACACTAAAGAAACACAACAGTCCGAAGTCTCAATTGCTCTTCTGAACCTGAAAATAAAAGGATATAAACAAGACAATCTCCACATCAACAAAGTTACGTAAGTAATAAAACAGTTTCAAGTAAAAGGGAGATAATGCTTTTTTCTGTTGTTCACTGACATATTGTAATTAATTTATTGGTGTTTTTATGTCACATATTTCTGCACAATGGCTAATCATGACCACGACAGTTTTTATGGTTGCAGGAAGCCGGAGTACCCGGAGAGAACCACCGAGCAACGGCGAGCAACTGTCAGCTGCCCAACATACTAACTCCACACAAGCAGGGTTAGCATTGGATGAAGGCAGGTGCACTATCGACGTGCAGTACGCCTTAGTACACAGCGTCACCGTGCCCCCACGTGGGGGTGAAGTGACTTGCCCAAGGACACAACGCGATTGCCGCAGGTGGGATTCGAACCGAGGGCCTCTCGGCTTGCAGCCTGCTCCTCTACCTACTGAGCCACCGCGCCCCCACATATTGCAATAGGTATTGCAGTACTAAATATTTCCCCATAGGCGACCATTATAACAATTATGTGAAGCAAATATATGATCCCATCACTTAAAATTAGATATTCAAATACCTACATAACGTACAGACCTCCACACCACTCACACAACTATCTCTGGCCCGAAAATGGGGGTGGGGGTCATGCAACAAATAAGAGAGAAAGTTCAACAAGAAGTGAACTGCTGTCCTTGAATCCATTTTTTTCTGGCAATTTCCAACAAAAATAAACAAATAGTCAACTGCGTTTTTTAGGCACAGAAAATACTCAGAGCATCTCCCTTTTTCTTGTGGGTATTCAGCTTTGATGTAAAAACCTAATCAAATTCTTTAACAGTTTTCTCAAGCAATAAGTTTTTAATAGAAACCTTATTTTCGAGTGTTGCACTCTATCCGAGTGCAATATTTCATATAATTTGAAGTCAAGTTGGAGAATCTATTCGATATTCATAGCGATCTTGACTTCCAATGTGGAGACACGGCGGTAGCGCTGAGTACAAAAGTGTACTGTACGTCGATGACGCACTTGTCTCCAACCAATGCTAACCCTGCTTTGTATGGTGTTTTTATGTTTGGGAAGTCGGACAGCTGCCCGCCTCTCTCGGTGGTTGTCTTCGGGAACTCCGGATACCTGTACCCTTAAAACTTCCGTCACGAGGTGACCCTGGCTGTCGAAAGTGTCGTTAAACCCACACTATATAAATAAATAAATAAATAAATAAATAAATAAATAAATAAATAAATAGGGAGGTTCAGAAATAATTTAATCCTTCAGCCGAACAGGACTGTAGGATTAATTTTTTGCTGATCATCATTAAATAATTATTGTGTCTTGTGTGTCATCTTGTGCTCGAGTTGTACTCTTTCATTTGCATCAAGGGGGCGCGTTGGCGTTGCGGTAACCGGTTCTCGTCAGATCACCGAAGTTAAGCAGCGTCGAGCCCGGTTACTCCTTGGATGGGTGACCGTCTCAGCTATCAATTCGGATTTCCGCGTTGTGTTCTTGGGCAAGGCAGTTAACCCCGATTGTCCACATGGGTGGGGGGGGGGGGGGGGGGCACGTGCCGATGACGCCGTGTACTAAGGCGTACTGCACGTCGATGGTGCGCATGTCTTCAACCAATCTAACCCTGCCTGTGCTCAGTGCGGAATTACGATGGTTGGGAGCTGGCAGCTGCTCGTCGTTGCTCGGTGGTTCTCTCCGGGTACTCCGGCTTCCCCCACCCGTAAAACTGTCACCGACACGATATAACCCAAGCTGTTAAAGTGTCGTTAAACCTTAATAAATAAATAAATGAATTCCTTTACACCAAAAATAAAGAAAAGATTAAAATTTTACTTGCTTCTAGCTGGGTATGTGTTACAAGCAGAAAATATTGGAACATGATCATGGAACCAACATTCTTCGATTACGTCTAAACAGATTAGAAATGACCTGGTTAATTACGAAAGCGAATGGAGGGTCTAACATTCTGGAAGGAAGTGTCCATTTGGAGAAAGTACAATTGCAGCTTACAAATCTTCTAGTTGGAATTTTTACGCCTTGTGGCCTGAACATCTTTCCTCTATGGTAAACTGTTTTTTTTTAACTCATTCCCTCCAAAAAGAGGAAATTTGTTTTTGTTTTATTCGTCACAAGTAGTGTAGTAAGCATTGCTACTAGCATTACGTTTTCTCTCTGGTTTTGAAGTCATGTGTTTGTGCACAAGAGAGTATTTGCATTCAAATGAAAGCAATTGGAGAGAGGACCTTATGAATTTCTTCGGAGAGAATCACGTTTACCGCAGCGCAACCTCACGCGCAAAAAAGCGGTATAGTTTCAAATTGTATTCATTACAGACAGACTCACATCAGTAGCTACTTCCTTCAAGTTTCCTTCCGTGTGCATTGGCTAAAACATCTCCTGCGGTCTTGCAAATAATCTTGTGTCCCAAACACATCTTTGTGTTTTTAATCCTACCACACCACTAAGATACCTTGGTCAGTTCTGATATATATCGATGCGGGGTGCATTTCCATCACCTGTCTTCCTAGGTTTGAAATGCTTCACTCTAAAATCAGTTTGGTTAAAAATCACCCCACATCAACTGGGTTGAGTGAATATGAACCCAATTGGGTTCATATTCACTCAACTCAGTTGATCTGGGTTGATTTTAACCCTACTAATTTGAGAGTGTTCCTACACTCCTGACCAGAGAAAATCTTATAGAACAGTAGTATGGTATGTCATTATATTGTCCCAAAATACTCGGGTATACCATAGTGGATTAGGATGTTCCTGTGTCATGCCACTTATCATAAATTTTTGTGGACTTCTTTTGTGGCGCGAGCTCCTCGCCGTTTTTGGCCTCGACTCCCACGCCATTCAGAATAACATTTTCTGGATACGCTTCTGGTTTTCACATCGACATGAATGCATTGACATCCAATTCCCCCGTTGTTTTCTTTCCAGTCCCGTGCAAACTATTCATTTGCTGTCGGAAACTGAGGATTTCGATAAAATATTTATCCCACCATTAGCATTACTTCTGAAGGATTTTATAAACGAATAGTTTCTCTTTGATGTTATTTGAGGATGCAGTAATGCAAATAAATCACTTTCTGTTGGAAATGAAATTGCACAATACGTTTGCTGTGAATCTTCATTACACAAATACGCGATAAATATTAATTTATTATTCGAATCACATTTTGGGATGTACCCAATCCCTCTCTTGGTAATTATTAAAGCTGCCATTGTGGATTGAAAACATCAGTTGATTTGATTCCCAACTTAACCCGCTTACGGCGATATCATTTTGTTTTATCCTTTTAACTGGAAAATAAAACACAAAATACATGGACTGAAAGACAAACATTTACATAAAACAAACAATTTATGTCGCATGAACTGTGAATTGCAATGCCTCTTTTTCCAACTTTTTCTTTTTCACTTCATAGAGGCTTATAATTTTGTCCACTAAATTTTAATGAACAACGAACGTAAACAAAAACAGTTTTGCGTCATTGATCAGAGCATGAACTAAAAAAAATGGTCTCAAATTTTGTAAAATTCAATCTAATAATATTACTTGGACTGAAAATACAAGACATGCCTTCATCTTATCTAAAACCGTTCAATGATTGTTTGTTATCGAAGAATTGAAACAAGTACCAAAGGGGCTTCCGATTTTAACTGAATCTAGTCTTGGCTGAAACGAAAGTATAAAGAATGGAATGGGGTTTTTTGTTGTTGTTGTTGTTAAGGTGCTATATAAGTAAGAGAAATTTGTTTACTTTGAAATTCTCCCCCTGGAGGAGCACGGTGACTCAGTGGTTATACCATTACACTCTGTATAACATGTAAGATGTGACTTACAAATTGCGTGCTGATTGGTCAGTTGCGTTTCCTAAAGCAGACAAAAAAGCATGTCTTAATTGCTCTGTTTTATATGTCTGCTAGCAGATGCCCTAATTCAGATGGTAGGTTTCAGCAGATGCATTGAGACGGATGTGAATAAACATACTGTGTAAATTGGTTTTTAGCCTTCACACAGACCAATTTTTCCAACTATACAATAGTAGCTACTTTTATCGCTATTCGTCAAGAATATACGAATATAAAAAAAAATTACTCCAAGATATTTACAAATTAAGGAAATTGTGCTTTGCTACCACTTATCGTCTTGACACCCTTTTTGTTGAAATCTTTGTTTTGTCTGATAACGACTTTGTGAAAACGTTATTACTGGAACAATGTAACCAGATTTTCACGAAACTTGCTTTTGACATACACTGTGAGATGATCTTGCTTTTTTCATAAACATTTTGATCCACTTCCCTCTTAGCGAGTGGGAATTTTACCATCTCGTGGCATATTCTTGTTTCTGTTTGATTATAAATGGCTGAAATGAATCGTTAGCTTTTTATCTCTTTACTTAACGCATAAGATATCAAATGTTATTATTTTAAATATTATTTTTTCGATTTTTTTTTTCAAAACATTTAAACAAAACCATTTCACGTGACACCCTCGTTGGAACGAGCTCGACGAGCTCGTTCCAATGAGGGATCACCTGATATTGTTTTGTTGAAATATGTTGAAAAATAATCGTTTTTCCGCTGCTCCATTTGTAAATCACGCGGACGGATGCGGCCGATTTTTTAGGTAAAGGGTGAAGGGACGTGTTAGTTTATCAGCTCATGTAGTTAGGTAGGTACCAGTAAATTGACACTTTTAAAGTGCTAATGGTGTATTTCATCCCGTTATAGTCAAAAAGAAAAATTCCCAATCTCAAAAGCACAATTGTAAAACAATTTATACGATTTGTTTCTGGAGTGTAAAAATAAACAGTTTTTGTTTCTACTTTCCAAGCTGCGACGACAAAGAGAAATGTTCTAATAAAAGTAAAATCCTCGCCCTCTGATTGGATGAGAGCTGGCGTAGTTTATTTTGTGCTTACGGCTCCCGTAGCAAATGTTGCCGTCTGACGTCACAACGCGAAATATTTGAAATGACGTCGCCCGTTTTTGTAATTGCTTCATCAACGGAGTAACAAGCAAGCCACTTCATTTTTCTGCGTGCAGCAAACGGTGTTCCGGGTGAAATGTTGTTTAAATTACAAACCGATCTACGATTTGAACTGAGATGGAATGAGTTTATCTGGTTTATTGAATACTTATCCAGAGCCGTCGTGGGGTACACGAGAGGTTTACTTACTAAACCTGTGATCGTTAAAAGTCAACTTTTAGCGATCATATGTTTAGTAAATACGCCTTACGTGTTTCACAGTGTAGATTTTGAGCTACGTGTAGTGTCGTATTGGAACATATACGTTATTGGATTGACGGTAACATGGTCTGAGGTTAGCGGCTCGGAGCTTATGTTCAACCGAGACGCTTCTTTGCGGCTCGGACCTTATGTTCAACCGAGACGCGACTCGGTTGAACATAAGCTCCGCGCCGCAAACCTCAGACCATGTTACCGACCATTCATCACAATAACTTATAATACAATCATCGTTTGTCCTATTTTAATGGTGTTCATTTTCGAAAAAAAAAACATACAAACATAATTCCAGGTTAAAAATGAATCTGAAAGAGATTCATATAACATTACAAACTGTTTTACCTGTTTATATCTCAATAGACATACAATCGTATTATTTCATTACCCCAGGAAATTGTACAGGACACTCTATCCCGATTGCTTATATGGAAGCAGGGTGACGCTGTTTCCTAGGCCTACGACACGACGATGGTATACTTGCCTTCAAATTCTGCTAACCCTGTTTGTGTCAGGTAGAGCTGTTGGTTAACCGAAACCGAACCGAGGTTTTTAGTTTTTTTATAAAACCGAAACCGTCGACATCCCGTAATCTAAGGTTTTTCGGTTTTTTTAAATACTCTCTTGCTGCAGAACTTCACAGAATGTAGCCATCCTAGAGTAGTGAGAGTACCCAGACACTGCCAATGGCAGTGTCTGGGTACTCTCACTACTCTGGGAAGGCTACATTCTGTGAATTTCCGACATTTAAGTTTAGTTGTGTTTGCAGCTTTCCTCAAGTTGCGTGCAGGTGTCAGACCTCGAAAAATGGCCAAGCACAATAAAAGTTCTGTATATTTAGGTAATTATTATATTGGCCTTCCCGATTCTTCATGTATTATAGCTTATTTCGGGCATTCATTGAGTTTCACTCAATTTCACTACCATTCAGTTATGACTCCGGGCATAAGAATGAGTTTTATTGAATTTTACTTGGCCTCATGAACAAACCGAAAACCGAACCGAACCGAGGTTTTACTCCACCTGAAAAACCAAAACCGAAACCGAACAAGAAATTTAAAAACCTACAGCTGTAGTGTCAGGTTATTAATTCGGAGAGTCCGACAGTTGCTCGCCGTAACTCAACGATTTTCTGCGCGAACTCCGGGTTCCTCCACCTGTAACACTGTCAGAAACGATCTGACCTTGGCTGGTGAAACTACAATAAAACCGCCACAAACAAATTTTGAAAGTTGGATGAGATTTTCGTGTACCCCATTACTTTTAAAGCAATAGTTGCGCAAAATAAAGAAATATGTTATGAAGATGAATTTTATTTAGTTATCGAACGGCATGTAATAATTGTGTTCATCGGTGCATGAACAACGGTTTTGCATTGTGAATAAATCTCACTCTTCAGACCAAACGCCGTGAATTGAAAACATGAATTTCTTACTTCAAAGACTCAAAAATGTTACAGTTTAATCCATTCAGCACTTGGTTGAAAGCGTCGTATACACTACTGTGCAGTACAGTCGCCGTGGAAAGGTAGTAATCCACGCGTGGACAGTGATGTCTACGCATGCGTTTACCAGTATGGACACTGGGTTGTATCCGGTACCTCATTAAATTTTTTGATGATTATTCCTATTCTGATATTATTGTGTCCGTGGAAATATTGCCCACCCGTGGAAAGTGGCCAGTCCACAGTGGCCGTACTGTATGTAAGTGGACAAGTCTCTATTATATTTGTGGGGAGGGTCAGTAATATGTTGATCTTACAGCTCTATGGGCTGGAGAATTAAATTATCACTAATCCTCGTGTCCAGATAGAGTCTTATAGTGTTGTTTACGTATCAACCACCAACTTTTGCATCAAGCAAAACTAAATGCATAGCGGATTCAATGTGATAAGTCATTTAAGAATTCAATCACACATTGGGGTTCACTGCTGTTCAAGCTCAGGTCCCGATCGCTGGAATTTGAAGGAAAATGGGAAGGACGGTGGAAAGGAATGTGTAATGGTGGAGACTGGAGACCCTAGAACCCTTTCTATTAGAATGTCCAAAATACCAGGCTAACAGCATAAGATTCACTGAGAGTATAATGGGGAAGTGGGGTGGAAGAATGAAGGGCATATGATTAGGGGGTGACACAAAGGAGATAGTCAGTATGCTTATCCGAGAGAGTGGGAAGATGGGGTTACCGAATGTCACCAAGTAGTTCGTTTCCGTGTGGTGAGAGGATAGATGAGGCGTAGGGATACGGAGGTATTTGGGGGCATAGAATTAATCAAGGCCTTCTTACCTGACAACCGCGACAGATCAACGGCCGGTCAAAGTGTTATTAGTATGATTATTACATATTAGTGCTTTATCAGGTTTGTGAACGAGACTGAATACGAAGTGTGCATGAATCTCGATTTTACAACCATCTTTGTGGAGTGAAAAGACAAGTTTTGGGGTTTTTTTACCATAGCCTCTAGAAGCCACGAGGACGGATGGTGTATAATAAGTGGATTTATCATATGACTCGTCCGTTTTGTTCACTTTAAAACATTTCGTCCCCTGAGTTCCAATGTGTTCTATGCGCCTACTGGCACATAGAACACATTGGAACTCAGGGGGACGATTTGATATTTTGCTTTCATATTAATCAGTGATAAATAAAGCCTTCCGTCAATTTCATTGGTCAGTTTCAAAACTAGACAATTTGATTGGCTGAACAAAATAAAACTGGGCCACATTTTCATAATTTGCATAATTAGAGTTGGGAGCTTTCATTGGTCAATTTCAGAACTGGACAATTTGATTGGCTAAACAAAATACAAGTGGGTCACATTTGCATAATTTCAATAGGGAGAATTTACGTTATCTGTTCTATTTAGGGTGGGTTATATATAAAACGCCATTCATTTTTTTTTATATTTTCACGTTTTGCTTCCAAAACATAGGTTATGACCCCTCATTGGAACAAGCTCGACGAGCTCGTTCCAATGAGGGTTCATAACCTATGTTTTGGAAGCAGAAAATGAAAATTTTTAGTTATACGAGGAATGTTTTTTTCCAAGTGCTGTCTGCAACTCAAGTTAGGTGATGGGTTAAAAAGTCATACTAAGTGGCTAATTTGTGCGTGTGTGTGTCATATGATAAATAGAATATGAAATGAGTGTTTTTCTCATATAATATTTATGAAACCCGTCCGAATTTTCCGTTTGCGCTCGCCAGACGCTCGCCAAAACGGAAAATTCTTAGACTCGTTTCATAAATATTTTATGAAAAAACACTCATTCCATATCCTCTATATCTCATGGAATGGCATTTATTGGTGGTTGAATGTGCAAAATCCGTTCGATGTTATTTTTCTGTTTATCTTCCAAACCACTCATATTTCCCCCTCCTGTAAAGGAATGTGAGAACGATGAATCGGAGATGATGTCTTCCATTGTCGTTGTCGATTCGGTTTTGATTTTTTAAAGTTCTATATACGGTAGAAACCCCCGATTTACAAGAAGAAATTGGAATAACAGTTTCTTCCAGTAAAATTGCAGATTCTGTCAGATTCCGTTCACTATAACAGCATATTATAAGTTTACAGGGCGTTTAGTTGGAAGATATAGTGTCATATACGGCTCACACACTAACAACTAAAGTGTTAAAACTGACACTTTCAAGGTGTTAAACCCATTCTAACTCTCAGGGTTTGATTTTAACACTCAAAGTGCAATGCTTTAAGCACTTAGACATTACAATCGTCAGACATCTGAAACTTGAATGGATGGCACTTCCCATGTGTCTAGCATTGGTGGTTCTTCCAGAATCGTCCATAATTTGATTTGCGCTTGGTGGGTACATAATTAAAAGGACACAACGCAGATGACGCGGATCAGGCTCGAGAGTTCGAGCCTGATCCGCGTCATCTGTGTAGGTTCGGCGAAGCCGTATATGACACTGTATCTGCCAACTAAACGCCCTGTAACGTATTTATTATGCACGGCATGCTAAAATGACATTGGGGACGTTAACTTAACGAATAGTGAAATGATGCGCACTCCTCGAGAATGTAAACAAAGCAGACCATGTTTACATACGCAATAAGGGGAGTAATTTTGCTTCCGCATTCTAATAAATCACTCGTGACTTGTTCTATAACCGCCAATGTTTTGGGCTGGTTTGGCATTTTATTATAACAGTTTCATTCAATCGAATGCAATGTTTATACGACGGGGCTATTTTATGTGGTGGGTCTTCTGTACGACTGCGCTGCAGCATGAACGTACGCGTGTAAACTAAAAGCTGAGGCGTGTGGATATAATGATAAAACAAAATGTTTAACGGGCACCTAATATTAAATTAATATTGGGAGCTTTTCAGCCATCCTGAACCTAATATTACGGAGTCTATGTCTCTTAGTAACTTCATTTGATTGGATAAACAAATTTACTAGCATAATAATACAAATTATGGTGTGTTTAGTTGGCGGATACGGTGTCATATGAGGCGAAGCAAAAAACTATTGTGCGAGGTGGTTAATATTATTTTTTATCATATGATTCGTCCGTTTTGTTCACTTTAAAACATTTGATATTTTGTTTTCATATTAATCAGTGATAAATAAAGCCTTCCGTCAATTTCATTGGTCAATTTCAAAACTAGACAATTTGATTGGCTGAACAAAATACAACTGGGCCACATTTTCATAATTTGCATAATTAGAGTTGGGAGCTTTCATTGGTCAATTTCAAAACTGGACAATTTGATTGGCTAAACAAAATACAACTGGGTCACATTTGCATAATTTCAGTAGGGAGAATTTACGTTATCTGTCCTATTTAGGGTGGGTTATATTGTATTAATCTTTTACCTACAAGAAAAACGCCATTCATTTTATTATATTTTCACTTTTTGCTTCCAAAATATAGGTTATGACCCCTAATTGGAACGAACTCGACGAGCTCGTTCCAATGAGGGGTCATAACCTATGTTTTGGAAGCAAAAAATGAAAATTTTTCGTTATACGAGGATGTTTTTTCCAAGTACCGTCTGCAACTCAAGTTAGGTGATGTGTTAAAAAGTCATACTAAGCGGCTAAATTGTGCGTGTGTGTGTCATATGATAAATAGAATATGAAATGAGTGTTTTTCTCATATAGTATTTTTGAAACGGGTCTAAGAATTTTCCGTTTTGGCGAGCCTCTGGCGAGCCCAAACGGAAAAATCGGACGAGTTTCATAAATATTATATGAGAAAAACGGGGGCGCGGTGGCTCAGTTGGTAGAGGTGCAGGCTGCAAGCCGAGAGGTCCTCGGTTCGAATCCCACCTGTGGCAACCGCGTTGTGTCCTTGGGCAAAACACTTCACCCCCATTGCCCATGCGGGGGCACGGTGACGCTGTGTACTAAGTCGCACTGCACGTCGACATGTGATCTTAAACACCAATTACTAAATAAATATGAGAAAAACACTCATTCCATATCCTCTATTGCAGACACCGTATCTGCCATCTAAGCGCACAATAAGGATTTTTATTTTACTAGCCGCCAGATTCACTTTTACAAGAATGTATTTGCAACCAGGGGCCAATGCTATTAAACTTTTACAATTGTATTCTCTAGAATTGTATTTTCTGGTTAGGATTTTAAATGGGGTGAAATGAACCATTAGCATTTTCCAATATGTGGCAATTTGCCAGTTTGCAAATTGCCATATCTTTTAAAATGCTAATGATTTATTTTAGTCAGTTATAATAATATGTAAAAATACAATTCCAAACAATACAATTGTAAACGTTTTATAGTATTGTCTCCAGTTCGAATTTGTTGTGTTTTCTTTTGTTCTCGGCTACATCGTGTTCCGACGAATTTCTGAAACGTTTCATGGTGTAACTGACCGATATTTACACGTGTGTTTTTGTTTTTAAACGAAACGCCTCCTTCGAGTGATGCGAGGACGCTAACTCAGTTTTCCCTTGGGTAAAACATTATCGATCGGTTTATAAACAGTTCAAGTCTACATTAAGGTGTGAGATATTTGGCGTCGCAATTTCGTATATATTGTAGGAGAAGCGAGGATATTTGTTGGAAATCCAAACTGACGCGTACTCATCCATATGGATCCATATGGGATGACTTTAGCTGCGAGGTAAGAGTATATAGTTCAGTCTTGAGTGTCTTATACAGCACGCTGATTTCTTAAAGATGGTTGCTGCAAAATGAGGCTCAGTGTACTTTCGCCTACAGTGCACATTCGCCTACAAAAATTATCAGGTAAACGTGTAAGAGAAAGTGCATTAACTAAGAACTAAGGTATAGGGATTAGTAGCTAATTACCTGCTCTACCCACAATAAAATCGACTGACCGTTTGGTGATTGAGAGAGAGAGAAGGGTTCCAATAATATTCATATTCATAGGTTTTATTGACAAATATCGATACAATTTATCTCTCCCTCTCTCTCTAGTCTCAATAAAAACATACAAATATGAGTATTATTGGAACCGGCTCACTGAGCCGGTTCCAATAATATTCACATTTGCAAGGTTTTATTGACAAATAACAAGTCCACATTGTATATGATGTTCTAAACTTGTTCTTTCAAGAATCCATTTAGTTAACATCGCAATTTTACCAGGTAGCCAGCTGCATGAAGAAACTGCACTGGTGACTTTTGTCGGTCAGTCCATTTATTGCGGGTAGAGTGGGTAATTAGCTACTAATCCCTATAACTTAATTAGTGCACTTTCGCCTTCACTTTTACCTGATAATTTTGTAGGCGAAAGTGCACTGCAGGCGAAAGTAGACGACACAAAAAATAAGGTTTCTTGCACTGCGACAGTTAACAGTTTATAATCAGAACTGCTAAGTAACCTCGTCTCCCTGATGGCATATTTATCCAGTACTGAAAGTCTAATTAAACAGATAAATTACTGATAGCTCCCAGGAGACAGTATTTACATGTCACTTAAAGTCAAGTTAATTGAGTATAGATGTTAGTCTCGAATTAGCGTCAGTCTTTTCTCGGAAATTACCTAGTCATTATTTGCCGTCCTCAAAGGTATCCAAGATCTGCAGCTTGTCTGACTGAAGTGATACAGTGTAATCGTTTAATGGATTTTCTCTTTACCCCCTACGTATCATGGTAAAATATCAAAATTTTAACCTACAATATTTCCCATAGTGCAGCTAGGAATTTAGCCAGTCCAGTCGTGTTTGAGAGACCTCAGTCAGCTCTTATTTTTTACCCCTTTGCCCAACGTAACGGCCAAAACCGTCCAACGCTATTCACAAAAATCACCATTCAATTTTCATTATTTTTTTTCATTTTTTGGCCCCAAACCATAGCTTATGACCCTCATCAGAACGAGCTCTGTGAGCTCGTTCCAATGAGGAGTCATAAGCTATGGTTTTGACGCAAAAAGTAAAAAAAAAATTAGTTATTCAAGAATTTTATTTGCAAGTGTCGTCTGCTTTTCGTGTTAGGTAAAGGGTTAAACAACATTGAATTGGTTAAATTCCTAGTTGTATTATGGGACAATTTAGGCCTAAAAAATTAAAAATCTGTTTTTCAGGCCCTCCGGCATGGTCCTTTTGGCTAACGCGTGCTCTCTTTTTATAACCAATGCATACTTTTAAAAAAATATTAAATGGTTTATGTCTGATATTTAATCCAAGTTAATAAAATTGATACATTTGTCCCTTGAGTTCAACAAGACTTTGCAATGATTCAGCACTGCAAAGCATTCTTGCACCCAAGGGACAAAATACACCACTAACCATGATATTCTGTAGATTATGAGGCTTAAAACAAAAAACAATCCAAGAACATGAACTTTTGATGGCAAACAGATGATTACAAAAATAAAAAACATAAAATACAAAACCGCTCGCCCACATACAATTTTTCCAAAAAATGGACCGAGAAACAGAAGATACACTCTGTGGGGCCTTACTGCTTGAAAGTTTGGGGTTTTCACATCAGTGTGCGGAAGGGTAAACAAACATTCACCCTTTTAAAGATGTGCATCTTTGTTAAAAACTGGCGACACTGCTCAACATTAGTCGACTCCTCTCGCAATTGACTATCCGTGAGGCATATGTCGCTACACTCTCGTTCGCTTTAGTGTTGGGTACAGAATTAAAATACTGTGTTGCCTTTTCTCAGCCTTTGACTGTGCTGAATGTTTGCAAAGTCGACAAAACTTACTGCAGAAAAGACAGCCAGAATTCACCGAAGATCATTTCCATTTCATCTACAGTGCAGTCGCCGATGACTGGTCAGTGATGTCCACGCATTCGTTCAGCAGGTAGGAAAAATTATCATCAGCAAAATTTTAATTAAAGAAGCACCTGGTTTTATTATTGCGTCCGTGGCAATTTTGCCCACCCGTGAGAAGTGACCAGTCCACGGCGACCGTACTGTATCTAGGGCTGAAACGGTTGGCTCATTTTCACAACCGACTAACCGAGAGGTATAACCGGTTAATACCCGGTTATTCGTAGCCATTAGTTCACCAAATCTGGGACAAAATCTGTAGGAATTGGAAAGCAGTATTTTCAGAAACTATTCCGAAGTGTGTATACAAACGAACGTTGTCGAGTACTCGACAACGTTCGTTTGTATACATACTACGGAATAGTTTCTGCGGTTACTCAGTACTCACGGAAATTGCCGATCATCAACGAAGACGTGAAGCCAAAGTCGATTGTTTCTCAATATATACAGCGCTGCTTCGAGGTGTAAATTATCCCAAAGGAGAAGCTACAGATTCATTACATTTTAACCATGGAATGACGATCACTATCGATATTTCAGATTTCGGTTGACGTTTTTTTTCAAATCGATTAGGTAGTAACCGGTTTGAAACCGGTTATCCGGTTAACCATTACAGTACTAACTGTATCATAGTCACGGGGTACAGTTTCTAATAATTTATAAACAGTTCTGATGAACTTTAATATTTGTTTTTTTAACATTTCATTCTTTGCCTCATCCGCCCCCTTTTAACATACGGTAACTGGCTCATTGGTTTGAGAGCGTTGAACTTTAGATCGAAAGGACGTTGGTCAGATCTTGGCCCGCTTCATCTACGTTTTGTCCTTGGATAAGAGTTTGAAGACACTGCAGAAGTCGGAGCTCGATGGCCCCTGTATACTAAGGCGTATGACATAGGGTTGAAACGGTTGGCTCATTTTCACAACTTACTAACCAAGAGCTATAAACGGATAATATCCGGCCATCCGTGGCAATTATTTCACCGAAGATGGGACCAAAACTATAGAGATTGGAAAAGAATATTCACAGAAGCTATTCCGTAGAATGTATATAAACGAACGTTCTGTGGAGACGGTCACTTATAAGCTGTTAGCTTACTGCCGAATCCACACCATAGATTATTGTTAAAAATTGTACATAGTGAAGAAATTTTGAAATAAATATCGTTTAACCTAAACGAACGTTCTCGAGTACTCGACAACGTTCTTTAGTGTACATACAACGGAATAGTTTCTGCGATTACTCACGGAAATTGTCGATCATTAAAGAAGTCTTGAATGCCAAAGTCGATTTTTTCTCAATATATACAACACGGCTTCGAGGTGTAATCTGTCCCAGGGGAGAAGCGGCAGATGTATACTACGTTTCAACCCTGGTATGACGATCACCATAGATATTTCGGATAACCAGTTGAAAGATTTTCTAATTGGTTAGGTAGGTAACTGGTTTCAAACCGGTTATCCGGTTAACCATTTCAGTACTAGTATGACACAATGTCGGTAACTTGCCTTCAACCGATGTTAACTTACTTGCCACTGCCCACTGGTAGTTCGGCTTCATCCACCCGTAAGATTGTCAGACATGATAAAGCGCTATCGATTGAAAGTGTCATTAAACACCAAAAAGCAAGTAACATACCTGTGAATGCGCGATATGAACAGAGTACTGAGTGGAGGAACAATGACGGATTTTTACTCTGAATCAGCAAGTGAAGTCTCCCTGTCACGTTTCGGAGAAGGGGGGTGTACTTTGGCATCCCTGACTTATCCCGTCAGGGAAATCGACTTTCGATAAAGTTATCTCCACTGAAATTATTAGAAAGGCGAAGAAGGTCCAAATAAGAAGCTTGTAATTATTGAGAAAACACCTGTGATACCAATAGATAATAAAGCGAAGTTACCTTTTGTTACTTTTAATAAATGAAAACAACCTACCGTTCACGAAGCTGTCTGTTTTCTATTTATTTTACTAAAAGGTACAAGAGTAAACCTTGCATTTTATGGCAAGCTAATTAGAAGCAATTAAGTAATTGTCCAGTTTGGTTTTTTGTTTCGCGAATGTGTTTTTACAGTAATTTTCAAGTTTTTATTCTTCCCAGGAAAACAAATTCGTCGGCTGAGTGCTAGAATGTTCTATGTCCCATAGTGGACATAGAACATTCTAGCACTCAGGCGACGAATTAGCAAATCTAACCTCCAGGACTTTTATATTAATGGAAAGTACAGTGTCTTTATTATATGTCATGGCATACACACTGTTGATATAATGAAGGGGAGCGCTGTGGCTCAGTAGGTAGAGGTGCAGGCTGCAAGCCGAGAGGTCCTCGGTTCGAATCCCACCTGCGGCAACCGCGTTGTGTCCTTGGGCAAGATACTTCATCTCCATTGTCCACGCGGGGGACATAGAACATTCTAGCACTCAGGCGACGAATTAGCAAATCTAACCTCCAGGACTTTTATATTAATGGAAAGTACAGTGTCTTTATTATATGTCATGACATACACACTGTTGATATAATGAACGGGAGCGCAGTGTCTCAGTAGGTAGAGGTGCAGGCTGCAAGCCGAGAGGTCTTCGGTTCGAATCCCAAATGCGGCAACCGCGTTGTGTCCTTGGGCAAGGCACTTCATCTCCATTGCCCACGTGGGGGCACGGTGGCGTTGTGTACTAAGGCGTACTGCACGTCGATGGTGCACTTGTCTTCAACCAATGCTAACCCTGCTTGTGTGGAGTTAGTATGTTGGGGAGCTGACAGTTGCTCGCCGTTGCTCGGTGGTTCTCTCCGGGTACTCCGGCTTCCTCCACCCGTAAAACTGTCACGGTCATGATTAGTCATTGTGCAGAAATATGTGACCTCAAAACACCAATAAATAAATAAATAAATGATATAATGAACAAAAAAAGGTATAAAACATCAAAAGATGTTAAAAGCGCCGTTTTCTTATTTTTAAATGTGTTTACGTTAACCCCCTGCACTCTGATGTCGACACCTCCCCCACTCTAAGTCCCACCACACCTCCCTGTCATCCATGGATGATATCTGCCCCCTGTGTTGTCAGAAACTCAGCAATTTAGAATTTGGTTGACAGAGCTCAATTGGAGCTCTGTCAACCAAAATCTAAATTGCTGAATTTCTGACAACACAGGGGGGATAACCATGGATGACAAATCAGGCGTTTCGTCATCAGAGTGCAGGGGGTTAATTAAGGAGAGAATAATAGACAAACGTCCAAATCGATTGGGGAAAATTGAAAAAAAAAAGTTAACTTCTGTATTTCAAGACTACTCTACGGGAATGATGCGCACATCAATGATTCAACTTCGCTAATATCTGGAAATTCCATTTTTTATATGAAATTTCCATACCCTGCGCGCTCATATTGTTTCAAAATGAAAAGTAATTAATATTTATTAAATGCTAAAAGATAGATTATCGAAGAAATTGCGGAAAAATAGAAATAGTATCCCCCACTGTGACGATATAGAAATTTCACTGTCACGACATCAATTGAAATGGCGCCTTTCAAAGCATCACTTCAAGCTGAATATGAGTCAAATTATTACTGGAAATGATCAATTTGTTCTAAAAACGTATAACGAAAAGTAAATCAAGTGTTTTTAGTGGATACCGATCAAGTCTACTTTGAACTGATGCATGAAACCCGCTAGTTCAAACATGGCCTGAAGGTCCGTAATATAAGTTTTTAGTTTGGTTCGTCCTTTCAAAGGTAGAACCAAACCAAAAACTTATATTACGGACTTTCAGGCCATGTTTGGACTAGAAACCCTCCAGCTGAATCAGATTGCAAGACGCTATCTGTTCCGAGTATCAATCAAATCACTTCCGCGTTTCAATGATTCGATGCGCTGTTGACTTCTACGCATCAATTCATCGTGGAAAGGAATGGAATGATCAGATTCTTATAAAAAGGGGATAATAAATAGAAAATCATAGAGTTGTTAAGTGAATACCAAAAATTATCTCACTTGTGACTAGGGCTGTCACGATTTTTCAATTTAGGAATCGATTAATCGTCGCAAATAATCGATGATAATCGATTAATCGTACCTAGATGACCTTCCCTCTCCCTCTCTTTGAAGTCAAGTCAGTTGACCTACCTCAAGTAAACAACGAAGACGATCATCTTTTAGGTACATTCAAAGCTTCGATGTTCTGAACTTTTGAACCGTCAGTGTAATAATCAAGACCGGTTGGCAGTTGCGAACTTCGCAACTGCCGACCGGTCTTGATTATTACACTGACAGTTCAAAAGTTCAGAACACCAAACCTTTGATGAATGTACCTGAAAGACAAATGCTTCTAACAGTTTCTTGGGGTTTAACATCGATGTTCTTAACTCTTTACCTTTGGAAACAATAGTTTTTTCATCAAATTTTCTTTTAATTATTAAACGTCTAAAACGGGATACAATTTACCGATTATTCGACAACGAAAAATTCTAATCGATTTCGCCGCGACCGATCAATAATCGATTAATGGATTACTCGTGACAGCCCTACTCGTGACCGTTAGAAATGGTGACTTTCTCTCGCGCAAGCACTCGCGAAAAATAACCATTTGTCTCGGTCACTCATGAGATAATTTTCGGTATCCACTCAAAAAACTCTAGATATCCTTTATTTATCTCAACATATTCAAAAGATTAAAAATAAAATTTAATAAACAATAAAATCATTGTCATGCTTATTTCTTCGGTGTTCATTTTTATACGCAATAAATGAACGTCTGCGTTCATAGTTTTACTCAAATCAAACGTAAACAATGGCCGGTCCACAAAGGAAACTCACGCGAAAAAAACTTTCCAATTTTCAAATAGCCTGAATGAACTCTTTCTGAGACAAAGGTCAACCAACTTCATGTCATCTGCGTTAGTATCGAACTCACATTTACAAACTGTGTTTTCAGTTTCTCAGGAAATGGCCAAAATCAGAATTAAATTTAACTTAGTGTTGCTTGGAATGGCAGCACCCTCCCGTCAAGTGGAAAGGGAGGTTCAGGTTTTGCGCGGGCGTGGCCTATGGCGTTCCTTTTAAATTACGCAATTCATTGGTCAATAAAAATTTTAATGACACGAGAACATGTTTCAGTGAAATATTTCGTTATTCAAACAACATTTTAGAAAACTATGCCTTTTTTTAGTCAGTTATCACTAAGAAGCTTGATACGACCTGGCTTATATTTCAACTCAAGGTAGATTGTTTAAATTCATTGTCCTTCAAGTTTAATTATAAGGAATGATCGTTTGTTTCTGTCTATTTCTTGAGTTATGAACCTCCAAAAACAAAGGCCAAACATAGTGTAAATGGGCTATGCCCATTTACACAGTTTGGCCTTTGTTTTTTGGGGTTCATAACTCAAGAAATAGACAGAAACAAACGATCATTCCTCATCTTACTTCCCTGTAAATCTTCCCCAACGGCGAAAATACTCAGCCATGATTCAAACCTATCCTGTGGGTATTCCTCTGGAAATTTTTTCGCCACGGTGGAAACTTTACTGAAGTTAAATTAACTACACGACTAAGCGTTTTCTATGTGATTTTTTATAGACAGGCTTATGCATTTTACGACCAACGGTTTTCTATGGCGAAAAGATTTACTGTAGGAATTCGCATAGAGTACGTTTGTGTCCCAAAGATAAACGAATAAATAAAGGCCACAAGTCTGTTATAATGCACATAATGCAACGTAAGCGGTATTGTTTAGATGAAAATCAATTCAACAACAGAAGTCTTATCACATTGGTCATTCTTGACTCAAACATCTCATCGAAATGTGAGATCTACTAGAATACAGAAAGCCCAATACTGTTGGCAGGCATAAATGGCTAATCTGGTAGCTCAACTGGTCGTAAAATGGGCTATTTATGTGCGTAATTTGCTCACATTACCAGTGATGTAGCCACTAGGGTCTGGGTGGCCTTGCCCCCCCCCCCCCTAAACGTTTCGCTCCACCCAGACATTGGCCAAATGCAACTGTCACATAGCATAGAGTCCTAAAGTTGTCTCCAACACAGGACAACACACACTTGAAATGCCCCCAATTCGCTCTTAGAGCACTGAATTTTGCAAAATTTTCTCCGGGTTTCTAATGTGGACCCTCCGATCGTCCAAGGGAAGATCCAAGGAGGCTCACTACAGTGTTTTCTTTTTTAACAAATATAGTGCATATTAATACCTTCTGCGTATGTATGTGAGGGGGGGGGGGGGGGGTGACTACAGGCTTTTTGTGAATATCGGACATGTGTGATGAACTGCCAGCAAAATGAAGACTTCTGAAAGGCATTATGGCTTTATAACAATCGAATATTATATCTTTACGCGCTGCCTCGAGTGTAACTAGCACTCTGATAGTGCGAACAGAATTTTCTCCAATCACTCTGTTTTGCTCTCATTTAACTATGAATTTAACCAATTATATCTTGTTTGACAGAGCTCAGTGAGCTCTGTCAAACAAGGTATATTTGGTTAAATATCAAACTGCATTATGGGAAATATTTCCTGCTGAAAACGTTGCCATTTTGACATCAGAGTGCAGAGGGTTAAAGTTTAAAGGACAGACCTAAAGTTTGATAAAGTACTCATGTTTACTAGCATTTATAAATGTAAACAACGTGATCACTGTACTTACGTTAAGCTGTAGCATTGCAGATGGCGCCTTGTTTCAATCATGAGACGATAGTAGTATGTCAGGTACATTTGAGGGAAAGGTTGGATGCCCTCGGTGGATGACATCGGAAGTGACGTAATGTCACGTGACCTAGTGCCGCCATGTTGTGTTGTCATGGTAACCCGCGTGAGCGGCCATCGTGTGACGTCATCTCCATAGTGATACGTGATGTTAGTGCGCATGCGCAGCGCGTGTTGTTAGGGTGATACGTGTTTCCGTCGTCCATTTTGTATACTGGAGGCCACCATCTTGGTTTCTATGGTAACACGTGATTGCTATGTTACCCAATTTTTCTGCAATAGGACGGGGTATGTTCGGAGGGTGTGTTCCTTTGTACAAGAGTAATTTCCCGATTCGTAGAATTACCACAAACAACCCGACAATCTCTCCAAATCACCAAAATCCACCCCAATTTTTACTATTTCGAATTCTTTCAGAACCCTATTTAGGACCGCCATTTTTTGGCTTATAATAGTAGCACGTAGTGCTATAGTACCAAGGGGTCCCCTGGGGTGTGTTCGATTGAACTAGAGTATTTTTCAGACTTTTAATTATTCCAGAATTCTCGAAGAATTACCCAAATAGACCCGACCACCCTTACAAACCACCAAAGTCTCCACCAAACCACCCAAACGGACAGGTGAAGCCCCATTTTGGGCATATAAAAATAACACGTTATGCTACAGTACCAAGGGGTATAGGGGGTATGATCTATTGAATAGGAGTACAGGGCCTGATTTTCCCAGAATCCCATTTTAATGCCTATTGCATATGTTTCTCTATCACTAACAGTCTATCGAGGACAAACTATCTCTGCACTCTCGTCCAAGTCTTATAATTATCAGTGCTTGGTTTCCCATAATGCAGAGTTATCTCCCTTCTGTATAATAAAAGCCTATATCCAATGGCCATATCCCAGGGCACCCCAATTTCGGCACCCCTTTTTGGAAAACATATGACCTTCGGCACCCCTTTTTGGTCGTATGTGCCTATGTACTATGGCATATTGTGTCACATTGTGCCTTTTCACATAAGCACATATCGGCACATAAAGCATGTGCCTATGTGATAGGGCATATTGTGTCACATTGTGCCTTTTCACATAAGCACATATGACAAGAAGGGATTCTCCAGTAGGTATCCTCGATAGGTATCCTCAAATAATACAATACCAGGCCAAAGGTATCCTCAAATACCCGTATGTGCCTATGTGATAGGGCACATTGTGTCACATTGTGCCTTTTCACATAAGTACATATCGGCACATAAAGCATGTGCCTTTGTGCTAGGGCACATTGTGTCACATTGTGCTTTTTCACATAAGCACATATGACAAAAAAGGGATTCCATAGCCACAGGTGTTTTCAAAAAAGGGGTGCTAAATTTGGGGTGCCTGGGGATATTGCCATTGGATATAGGCTTTTATTATGCAGAAGGGAGATAACTCTGCATACAGGTTATGGGAAATAAAGCAATCTGATTGGTTAGTTATAATCGAGATAAATGAAACAACAAGAGTACTTGGAATAGAGTCAGAACTAACAAGAAATAGACCAGAATAGCTAATTATAGTAATAATAAGGTAAACTGTTCCAACTAATAGGCTCTTCTACACTATTGGAGTATACTCCAGAACAAAGGAACATGCCTAGGTAGACGTAAACTATTACAGATATAGATAGAAGCAGAGAATTCTGAAAGCATTTGAAATAGTAAAAAGTGGGGTGGATTTTGGTGATTTGGAAGGATTATCGGGTTGTTTGTGGTAATTAGATTTACTCTTCTACAATCGGACATACCCTCCGAACATATCCCGTCTTATTGCAGAAAAATTGGGTAACATAGCAATCACGTGCTACCATGGAAACCAAGATGGCGGCCTCCAGTATACAAAATGGACGACGGAAACACGTGTCACCCTAACAACACGCGCTGCGCATGCGCACTAACACCACGTATCACTATGGAGATGACGTCACAACATGGCCGCTCACGCGGGTTACCATGACAACACAACATGGCGCAACTACGTCACGTGACATGACGTCACTTCCGGGGTCATCCAACCTAGAGGTGAAACATACGAGCTATACTACTGACGATATATTATATCAATTATGCCTTCTTTTGTAATGGGCAGGCGCTTCCTATCTGTAACGACTTGCGACTCAGACTGTGAAGTGGGCGTGTTCTCACAACTAATCTACAAGTTATTTCACAGGTAAAGTACAAAGATAAGCACTGTGTCCCTAAGTAGCGATAGGTCGACACATTGCAGTGCCGCTCTGGACCGCATTGGACCACCACGGAGCGGCCCAGCTCATTTATGTACCGGTACAGTAGGGATGGTCCAGCATGGACCGCGGCCCAGCCCCGAACCAGTACCGGACCAGTATTATGCTGCCATATCCGCAACACTATATCTCACACACCCACGTAATACAGAAAAGTTACTTTATGAAAACGCCATCGTTTTGAGAACCGTCATGGCGCTTGTCGACATTTTTCAGCACCTTAACCGTGGCTCTATACATAGTGACGTTAGATTTCAAAGTATTTACCGAATCTATATACTGAGCTTTCGTCCCTCTTTCGGAATATGTGATTCCATCATGTACACCTGGAACTTAATTAAGCACCACCTGAAATGTTTCCTGACAGCGAAGTTGCTGTTACTGATTATTATCTTTTAATGATTGCCATGCCTTGCAGTGACATCTAGTGAAATACATCCCCTCGTCCACGTGAAACATTCTTCCCACGAATGTTACAAATAAACCATTATCATCCACATGCAATATCTGGGTATAAAACAAGACAAATTGTCATTTCGTTTATCAATAAATGTTGACCTGGCAAGGAGGAGACTGTTAGAGGCACTAAGATGGTAAATCGTTGCCACACATGCAATAGGCATGTCATTCAAAGCTATTGGAAGGCGACTTGGCTACAGTCAGCCTGTCATCAGCAGACCTGTCCGAAAACATCAACAAACCAACGATGTTAAGGCCGACCAAGGCCTAGACAACCCCAAAATACTTCTACTTCTACTCGTTAGGTGTGAACACTTTGCTTCAAGTGGGGTTTTGAAACGCTTTTGGCTCCCCAGAAGGCGTTTGTGCAACAGAACTGTCCGCAACCGTCCCAAAGCACTGAGTATGAGGTCCAGAATGGTCATCAAGCATCCCGTGCTGTCCGATCAGCATCAAAGTCGACGTTTGGAGTGGTGTATGGCACGACAACATTGGAATCTCAGGTCGCGTAGGAGAGTCCATTTGTCAGAAAAGAGTAGGTTCCTGATTCATTTCACCGGTGGTCTCATGAGAGTGTGAAGGCACAGAAATACTGCTTACCTGCCCAGGAACATCAGACCTACTGTTCCTTATGATGGAGGATCAGTAATGACCTGGGGATGCCTCTCTCATGATTGTAAACTAGATGTGGTGACTACGTGGGAATCTCAGTGGTCATCAGTACATCCGGGACATTCTCAATCTGGTTGTCGTGCCTCATTTTGACAACCACCTGTTAGCTACTCACCCTGTATTCGTGGACGACAATGCAAGACCGCATCATTCCCATGCTGTGAGAGGATTCCTTCAGAACAACACTATTAGACACACTTAGAACACATCTGGGACTTTTCTGGACGTCGGGAGTAAGCAAGGGATCCGCCTGTACATAATTTGGCCGATTTGGAAGCTGCATTGCATGAGGAGTGGCCACAATTGCCTCTGGGCCGTATCAGAAGGCTCACTGATAGCATTAGGACAAGGGTTCAGGCTGTCATCCGGGCATGTGGTGGATACACTTGATACTGACGTCAGACACTGCTATTGTGTTCAGTAGATCACAAGTTACATTGTCTGTCAGTAATTACCGGCATTGTTTCACCATGGGCCGTTTCAGCACCATACTTGTTGAGAGAACATTTTTTTCATCAAAATCATTAGTGACAGATATGTGTAATTATAGCCATTAAAATACTGCATATTTTCATCATTCTGTTGTCTTTCATTTGTCAATAGACCATTCTTTCCGCAAACAATCACTTTTGGCCATCGGAAAGATAGTATGAAAGTAATGACAGTTTCTATTGACACCACTGCGAAAAAAACAGGAAGAGCTTAATTAAGTTCCAGGTGTATATAATATCAGTGGCAAACTTGTCGTTAGATCGATAAGATGGCGACATGACCAGCTTATGAACCCACGCCACGCTGGGCGGGAAAAAAATATTCACGATGGGTGTGGTGTATGAGATGGGGAAATATTACCCGAGGGGCAAGATATCTGAGCCAGGTATCGAAATGAAAAACCACCTGCTGCAGCAGTACAGGGTCTGACTGATTGAGATAACTCGAGATTTGCCATCGTCAACGCTAGCTCTTTATCAAAACACGAATAGAGAGGACATTGTTTGCAAAAATATTTCTTGGTTAATTAACCTTTTCCCCAACGTCGACGATATCAAAATTTATTATTTTAAATACCATTTTTTTTAATTTTTCAAAAACTTTCAACAAAACCATATCATGTGACCCCTCATTGAGGAGTCACATGATACGGTTTTGTTAAAATATTTTGAAAAATTTTTTCAACTGCTCAATTTGCATATTACGCGGGCGGATGCGGGCGATTCGTCAGGTAAGGGGTTAAAGGTTGTCTTTTTTGCCTCGAAAACAAAGATAGAACGCGTCTAATGAGCTTGTTCCAGTTAGCGATCATAAACTTGGGTTTGGAGGCCAAAAATTAAAAAATATAATGAGATCTGTGAGTAGTAGGAGATGTGGTAAACATTGGGTGGACGTAGTGGGGATCCTAGGAAGTGACGTCATGTCACGAGACCCAGTGGCGCCATGTTGTGTTGTTATGGTAACCCACATGAGCGGCCATCTTGTGACGTCATCCCCATAGTGATACGTGGTGTGAGTGCGAATGCGCAGCGCGTGTTGTTAGGGTGATACATGTTTCCGTCGTCCATTTTGTATACTGGAGGCCGCCATCTTGGTTTCTATGGTAGCACGTGGTTGCTATATGACCCAAAGGCCTACAACAAGACATGGGTATGTTCGGAGGGTATGTTCGATTGAATCGGAGTATCAGGAATTACCCAAATAAACCCGATAATTCCCCCAAATCACCAAAAAACGACTTTTACGGAATCGGATAAGAATCTCCATTACGGAATGCCTTATATAGCCTGCCTATATATATACAGGGGAAATGAAGCAGTATGATTGAACATTTTGAAGGCCTGAGCGAAGGTATAGCTAGGAAGTAGTATTACAAGTCAATAGTAATGGTTCAAAGCTGCAACAGTGATAGAAGACTATTGTAAGTAACGGTTCAAGGCAGCAATGGCACAAGACTGCTGTAGAATCTAATGATTAGACAGATAGATCATAGACAAGTAGTGGCCCTATAGCTTTGGAAATAAGAGGGAAGCCGTTGGTAAGACTACATTAGACCTCATTGAGGGATTTCTCATGGCCCTCATGGTCTCATACGATAAAAAAGGAATTCTCCAGAAATCACATGAGCAACTCTCACCTATTTACTAAAGAATGAATTGCAGTTGAAAAAATTTTTATTTCAGATTGATGCCAAATTTTATACACTTGTCTTTCTTTAGTTAACAAGGAAATGTTATTGCTTTAATTGGACTAGCTCCATTCAGTTTCTTGGTTAGTGCTTGTGCTCACCGCATATCTGTTCATTTGGTCATGTCCCATGCAATTTACTGGAGAATGCTGTTGGGCGCCCAGAAGTAAATTTGTAATTAAATCAACTCTCTATTGTATTATAGTTCTGTTATATGGTCGGTCAAACAGAGAGTCTATGTGAACCGATAAAATCGTTAACAGGTCTTTGCGCATGACTCACCTATTTCGATGTGATGGTTCATGAGCTTTCGCTGCAATGCGATTGTATATATGTGTATGTATAATTATGTGCAATGTATATAAGATTGTGTACATACACATAATTCTTAGTCCACTGACTACCTCCTCCCTAGTCATTAGTTTTGTTCGGAGCATGACTTATCTATGCCCTGAACTCTGCTTTTTAAATCTCCTTTTATTCTCATTTCTTCCTTCTTCTCTGGCAAAATGCGATGCGTGGATTTTTCATATTTTTCGTGGTAAGTGTAACATGTTTGCATTCCCAAGGTTTAATATCTTTGTTATATTGTACTTGCACACCATAAATTTAATATATAATACCCTTCTCTACATTAATGATGGCGAATGACAAAATAACGCTAGATGCACTAAAATCAACGGAAAGGTTTGACTTCACGACTCTTTTAAGCGAAGTGAATAAACATGACGAAGAAAGCATGACCCCCTTCAGCATCCACAAACATTCCTGTAATTATTATACTAGCGAAAACTTGTGGAGTTCGCTAGCATCCGACTCTACACTCAGCCTGTTCAATATAAACTGTAGAAGTCTGAATGCTAATTGGGATCCCCTTGAAAATTTGCTCAATGACCTACAGTGTACCTCCAATGGATTTGATGTGATTGGCCTCACAGAAATATTCAACATACATCCTGAAATAGAATAAAAGCTACATGGCTATACTCGGCTTCTATTTAACACACGCCCAGCGAATGATGATGGAAGGGTGGGGGGTGTCGGGCTAGTCATCAAGGACAATATTTCTTTTCGATTACGTGAAGATTTAACAGTCTTTATACCTCATGTGTTTGAATCATTATTCGTTGAAATATTTGATAATACCAAAACCCATATGTTGTTGGAATAATCTACCGCCCAAACACTGCACCTAGAGCTGACTTAAACTCATTCACGAATGAAATGACTATAATTTTGGACAAACTAAATCAAAATAATACAAAGGCGTTCTTAATGGGGGACTTCAACATGGATCTATTAAAATATGGTGTACATGAGAGGACACGAACATTTGTTGACCACATGTTCAACGAAGGATTTCTCCCTGTACTCACTAAACCAACACGAGTGACAGAATATTCAGCCACCATACTTGACCACATCTACACAAACTCACTGCGATCTAATATAAAGCTGGAATCATTATTACAGATATCTCTGATCATTTTGGAACGTTTTACTCTGAAAAATCAAGCACGATAAAGCATGTTCCAAAAACATTTGTTAAACGATCTTTCGATTCGCAAGGCATAAGCTGCTTTAAAACTCAATTAGCCCATGCAAACTTCGAATCGGTCTTTGAATCAACATGCCCAAAGACAGCATATAATAATTTCATGAAGATCTTCTCGAAAGCGTTCGACAACAATTTTCCAATAAAAAAAAACTAGTATTCCAAAAAAATACATCAGACGTCAGCCCTGGATGACAAAAGGCCTTATCCAGTCGTCAGTGAATAAAAACAAGCTTTATCTAGATAAGTTGAAACATCCATCGGCTGACAATGTGGGCAGGTATAAATCCTTTTGTGTTATATATAACAAAATAAAGCGAGCGGCTAAAGCTTTGTACTATAAAAATATCTTGAATGAAAATAGAAATAATATGAGAAAAACCTGGGAAATCCTCCGTAATGCTATTAATAAAACGGACAGCAAACATGTTCTCCCCACAGAATTTATTATAAACGGTAAACAGGAATCTCGCCCAATTGACATAGCAAATCACTTCAATGGTTACTTCTCCAATATTGGCAAAATAATAAATGACAATGTTGGCTCGTCCACCAGTCATTTCTCTGATTTCCTTACCGATAGTAATCCACATAATATATATGTTGCTCTGGCATCTAGTGAAGAAGTAATATCCATTACAAAAAGTAATGAAAAGGAAACAGAGTCAAGATTATAACGACATCTCGTCAAAACTCATTCAAGAAGTAATAAGTGAAATTGCAGATCCATTAACGCATATAATAAATCTTTCCTTTCTATCCGGAATTGTACCAGATGAAATGAAAATTGCAAAAGTAATTCCTATTTACAAATCTGGTAATCCCCAACATGTTGATAATTACAGACCAATTAGCATTCTGCCTGTACTCTCTAAAATACTTGAAAAACTTATGTTCAACAGAGTTTATGGGTTTCTATCGAAACATAATATTCTATTTCACCATCAATATGGTTTTCGAAGTAGTCATTCTACGTTTCATCCAATGTTGCATCTCCTTGATTATATAGCTGCAAACTATGATAATCTCTAAGGAATGCACACTATCACTGTTTGTGGATTTCTCAAAAGCATTGACACTGTCAATCACGATATACTTCTACATAAGTTAGACTTCTATGGAATCAGAGGCACAACAAATTCATGGTTTCGCAGTTATTTAACAAGTCGGGCCCAGTTTGTAAAATATGGAGACTCGGCGTCGGAATTACTGGGTATATCATGTGGAGTTCCACAGGGATCAGTCCTTGGACCTCTTTTATTTTTGATTTATATTAACGATATCTCCAAATCAACAACACTGAATATTCTTTCTTTTGCGGATGATACACTGGATTAGCCTCAGACAACAACATCGAACGACTCCATAATTACGTAAACAGCGAAATTGCGAAACTGAACGAATGGTGTAAGGCCAATAAAATTGCAATTAATGCTAAAAAAACAAAGTATATTCTCTTTAGCCCTTCACACATTAAAACCGATAATCCCAATTTAAGTCTAATCATGAACAATAACAGACTCGAAAGGGTATCCAATACATCCGATAATAATAAAGCAGTGAAATTCTTGGGTGTTTATTTCGATGAGTGTCTAAACTTCAAGCACCATATTGCACACACTGCATCTAAAATCTCAAGGGCGATATATGCAATAAATAGAGTAAAGAAACATCTTCCCCATAGCGCGCTTAGATCCTTATATTTCTCACTTGTTCATTGTCACCTGTTGTACTGCATCCACACATGGGGGCATGTCAATAACAGCAATAAGCTCTTTCTCCTACAAAAACGGGCATTACGTACTATTAACAACAGAAAATTTAACTCGCACACAGATCCTTTATTCAAAAAGGAACGGATATTGAAATTTCCAGACCTATACAAACGTAATGCTTATACTTTTATGTATGATTGGCACAATGGAAACCTTCCAGTAAGCTTTACTAATCACTTCCAGATACATGGCAGTGAACTTAGTAGAATAACCAGACAAACATGTCAAGTTAGAAGAGGCATCCCAAGATCAGATTTCTCGAAAAAACTCCCACTCCATTCATTTCCAAAATTATGGAATAGCCTGAGTAACTCTATAAAAAATATTACGTCGAGATCACTATTTATAAAAAAAATTACCCAAATTGCAGTTGATTCCTATCACAGTTTCGTACGATGCCAAAACGCTGCTTGTTCCGACTGCCGCGCTTAGTTATATCTTAACTAGTTGTATTTGAGCAATGATATAATGACTAAATGCGAAATAATTATAGCATTTTTTGGTAAAATGTGACATGTAATCTCTACCCTTTCCATTTGATATAGACAATGCATCACAGCACAACTGTTGCAACATAATTAGCTGGGTGACAACTTCTGTCGACTAATGCAAGCATTTCATAGAGTACCTGTGCATGGCACATTTATGTATATATATCCACGCATCGCTGCCATTTTTCACATCCAAAATAACACTCTATAAACGACTCCTTAATTCTCAATTCCTACTTTTCATTATTATTTTTTAACCTTTTTCTCGGGGGGTAGCAGGAAGACAGCCAATCTGGCTATGCTACCTCCATACAATATGCATGTTACTTAGTGTTTTGTATACAAATCTAGATATCACTGTAAATGTACATATAATGTTATATATTTGTAACGTGTATATTGTTGAATAAACAATTCAATTCAATTCCTCGATAGGTATCCTCAAATAATACAATACCAGGCCATCGGTTTCCTCAAATACCGAAATGAGGCTAAGAGTGATAGTAAATGCGCCCTCATTGAGGGATTTTTTCATGGCCCTCATGCCCTCAAAAGAAATGAGGCTATAAGGGATAGTAAATGTGGCCCCATTGAGGGATTTCCCCTGGCCCTCATGGCCTCATACGACAAAAAAAAGGGATTATCCAGAAAGTATCCTCGATAGGTATCCTCAAATAATACAATACCAGGTCATAGGTATCCTCAAATACTGAAATGAGGCTAAGAGGGATAGGGAATTAGGCCTCATTGAGGGCTTTTCTCATGGCTCCCATGGCCTAAAACGAAATGAGGTTAAGAGTAATAGTAAATTAGACCTCATTGAGGGCTTTCCTCGTGACCCTCAAGGCCCCATACGACAAAAAAGGGATTCTCTCGAAAGTATCCTCAATAGGTATCCTCAAATAATACAATACCAGGCCATAGGTATCCTCAAATACTGAAATGAGGCTAAGAGGGATAGTAAATGAGGCCTCACTGAGGGATCTTTTCCTGGCCCTCGTGGCCTCAAACGAAATGGGGTTAAGAGGGATAGTAAATTAGACCTCATTGAGGGCTTTTCTCATAGACCTCATGGCCTCATACGACTAAAAAGGAATTCCATAACCAGAGACGTTTCACAAAAAGGGATTCCATGGGACGTGGCCATTGAATATAGAGGTAATGAGAATCGGATAGGCCTTCGTTGTAATAAGGGGAGATAACTCTGCATAGAGATTACGGGGGGTGAAGCAATCTGTTTGGTTAGTTAGCGCCAGTAATGTGAACTGATTGGATGGTCTAGATAAATGATACAACAAGAGTACTCGGCATATGGTCAGAACTAACAAGAACAGGCCAGAAAAGTTAAATATAGTAATAATAAGCTGATTGGAGTATACTCCGATTCAATCGAACTCACCTCGGGGGCCCCTCGGTATTATAGCGCTATAGTACTATAGCACTACGTGCTACTATTATAACCCAAAGTATGGCGGTCCTAAAAATTATTCTGAAAGAATTCGAAATAGTACAACAATCTGTCGGGTTGTTTGTGGTAATTCTACGAATTAAACGAGGGTTTGGGAAAAATCCAAGCCAGAAAATTACTCTAGTTTAATCGAACTTATCCCCTCTGCCCCTCGGTATCATAGCACTACAAGCTGAGCCGATAAAATGGGGAATCCGCAGTAAATAAAGTTGTTTTTGGTGATCTGGAGGGATTATCGGATTTATTTGGGTAATTCGTGATACTCCGATGCAATCGAACATACCTTCCGAACACACCCCTGTCTTGTTGTAGGCCTTTCGGTCACATAGCAACAACGTGCGACCATAGAAACCAAGATGGCGGCCTCCAGTATACAAAACGGAAACACGTATCACTCTAACAACACGCGCTGCGCATGCGCTCTCACACCTCGTATCACTATGGGGATGACGTCACAAGAGGGCCGCTTACGCGGGTTACCATGGCAACACAACATGGCGCCACTGTGGCACGAGACATGACGTCATTTCCTAGGTCCCCCACTAGGCCCCCCCCCCCTAATGGGGACGTTTACCACATCTCCTACTACTTCTGTGGATTACGAAAGGTTAAACAGATAAAACTTTTTCGTATTTGAACTTTAGTGCATGCACGGATACTCAAATTTCATGAGTATGAGAATTTCTTCCAATCAATTGGTATTACTGTTTCAACACACCAGTGCCCTTATCGATGGGAGCATCTATACATGATAGCAGGTTAATTAAATTGCATATTATTTGAATTTTCAGACGCAATTAATTCAATAAAGGAAAAGAAGACGTCCGTAGAAAATGGTCTGTGACAAACGAAAAGTATCGTGATAAGAATACTCGTTGCCATCTGAATTATAGCATCATCATATCAGGGACGCCGGAAGCACGGCGGCACAAGGGGCAGCTGTCCTCCCTGCCTTTGGGCCAGAAAGGGAGGGGTGGGGGAGGCGAGAGGTGGCAGACAATGCCCTTCACAGATTCGTCACTCAATTTTTGTTAATGATGTATTCACGAAGTAAAGCTAAAAATACTCTCCAAAACCTTTCTGTGAGCTTTCAAAGTGCAATGGGGAAGTCGAGAAGTTTGGGAGGAGACATGCGTGCTTCGGCTTGTCATGGCGGGGCTGCAAGTGCGAGTAAATTCCCTTTTTACCTGAGTTCTGAGACCCCCACCCCCCCCCCCCCTCCCCCGTGGCCTGAAGTGCTTCTGGCGCACCTGAACACCATTATGAAGTATCTTGAAGATAGACCACCGTAGAATGGAATATGACTGTGGACGAGTCCTCGTATTACGAAGAAAAGCAAATTTGTAATATTTTCTAATTTACAAATATAAGAGTTCTTGATACCAGTTACTTTCAATAGCGACATATATGAATCTGTGGCGTCACACGCCCGAGTAGTGAAGTCACAACTGATTTGAGAATTCTGAGATTGAGGTGCATTACAAAAATCGTCTTCCTTGAACAGTCTTCCTAGTAAGTTGCGAATCCTGTTTTTATTAATTTGTTTTCATTGTTTCACATTTCGTAGTGGATTAGGGTATAGCGAGAATAGGTGATGTGTGCTTCTTTCAAGACTAGAGTTATAACATTAACCCTCTTCTAAATTCAGAGGATTGTTCTTAACATTATTTTATCAAAAAAAGAAGTTGCCAGTGACCACATTAAAACAAATAGAGAACAAATTCTTTTTCAGCAGGCGCGTAGCCAGAAGTCTATAATAGGGGTGCCCTGGCCCTTTTTCGGAGGGGGCGTGGGGTGGGGGTGGGGGTGGATGGGTGACATTTGAAAGGCCATTGTTGGGGGATCGGGTGCCTCTCCTAGTCCTAACTAGGACCCGGCGGTCGCTGCTTCCTCCTTCCACTTCCCTATAGGGACGTTTGAATGTAATGCGGGGGAGGGGGATTGCATTTTATCTTAACGTATACAGGGCTGTGGCATCCAATAAAATCCGCAAAAGCCGGATCCAAAACCTCTGATCTTAGCATCTTCACTGAAGAAGTAACCTCAATTAGGTCAAGGAGTGTGGACGACTGTTCTGTGAAGTGGGTGGAGGTCTCTAATAAATTGGCAGATATTGAAATTATAACGTCAGACATTTTCGCGTCGTTTGGCCTATCGTTTGTGTAATCTATCAGTTCATATAAAAAAGGATCGGAGCCAGGCGAGCGGTAGAACACCCTACGCCTCTAGTGGGTCGACCTTTACGCAGCGGAGCATGAAAGCCCGGAATTTGTATCTCTAATTAGGGCTGTCACGATTTTTGAATTTAGGAATCGAATAATCGTCGCAAATAATCGATAATAATCGATTAATCTTACCTAGATG
The DNA here is from genome assembly GCA_031216915.1 of Pictodentalium vernedei. NCBI lineage: Eukaryota > Metazoa > Mollusca > Scaphopoda > Dentaliida > Dentaliidae > Pictodentalium > Pictodentalium vernedei. The sequence goes on along the minus strand of CM062289.1, from coordinate 420,483,171 downwards.
ACCCCCCCCCCTCCCTCTCTCTGAAGTCGTTAAAAATGAAGTTCAAGTCAGCTGGTCAAACTCAAGTAAATAACGAAGACGATCCTCTTTTAGGTACATTCAAAGCTTTGATGTTCTGAACTTTTGAACCGTCAGTGTAATAATCAAGACCGGTCGTCAGTTGCGAACTTCGCAAGTTCGCAACTGCCGACCGGTCTTGATTATTACACTGACGGTTCAAAAGTTCAGAACATAAAAGCTTTGAATGTACCTAAAAGACAAATGCTTCTAACGGCTTCTTATGGTTTGGTGTCGACGTTCTTGACCTTTTACCTTTAGAAACAATAGTTTTTTCATCCAGTTTTCTTTAATTATTAAACGTCTAAAACGGGGTAAAATTTACCGATTCTTCGACAACGAAAAATACTAATCGATTTCGGCGTGACCGATCGACAATCGATTAATCGTGACAGCCCTATCTCTAATAGATTTTCTTCAGCATTTAACCATGTTTCCGAAAAAGCAAAGACATCAAAATTACACGATTTGCACTGAAGAATATCTATTTTGGGTTTGACGCTGTACATTAAGATGAGAGATTCTGATGGAGTTAAATGTATCGTTATCGTTTAGGAACAGCGGTCTGGGATTTGCTCAACATCACCAAATAAGTACAGAGTAAGAGACTCCAGGTGAAAGGAGTAATAATCAGGAGGATGTTCAGCGTGTCTGAGGTGAATACTGTAAAACTTTTACAATTATATTTTCCACAATTGTATTTTCAGCCAATTAATATAACTAACTAAAATTAATCATTAGCATTTCAAAAGATATGGCAATTTGCCAGTTGGCAAATTGCCACATCTTTAAAAATGCTAATGGTTCATTTCAAACCAATTAAGGTCATAAATAGAAAATACATTTCTAGAAAATACAATTGTAAAAGTTCTATAGTATTGGCCCCTGTTCTGTAGTATTGGAGTGGAGGACGTTACAGTCCCCACTGGGGGCGCGGTGGCTCAGTAGGTAGAGGGCAAGTAAGAGGGCACTCTTGGCACTCTTGGCACTCTTAATTTCAACCCATTTAACGTCATAAATAGAAAATACAATTCTAGAAAATACAATTGTAAATGTTCTATAATATTGGCCCCCTGTTCTATAGTATTGGAGTGGAGGACGTTACAGTCCCCACTGGGGGCGCGGTGGCTCAGTAGGTAGAGGTGCAGGCTGCAAGCCGAGAGGTCCTCGGTTCGAATCCCACCAACCGCTTTGTGTCCTTGGGCAAGACACTTCATCTCCATTGCCCATGTGGGGGCACGGTGACGCTGTGTACTAAAGCGTACTGCACGTCGATGGTGCATCTGTCTTCAACCAATGCTAACCCTGCTTGTGTGGAGTTAGTATGTTGGGGAGCTGACAGTTGCTCGCCGTTGCTCGGTGGATCTCTCCGGGTACTCCGGCTTCCTCCACCCGTAAAACTGTCATGGCCATGATTAGCCATTGTGCAGAAATATGTGACCTTAAAACACCAATAAATAAATAAATAAATACAGTCCCCACTCGAGAGGCGAGAATTGCCCCCCCCCCCCCCCCACGAAAATTGCCCCCCCCCCCCCCCCCACACACACGCACACCATCATTTATTAAGAATTTCAAACCATTGTCGGCTCCTGCTTTTTTCTACTGGGGCTCGACGTGATAATAATGTTCATTTGAAGACGGTGAAATAAGATGGGCAGATCATACGTTTTGACAGTTGGTGTTGTTTGAAAATTAGGCACAAATTGGAATGAAATTGATGAATTTAAAGGGCATGCCACGAATTTCTAAGTTGACAGTTGTAATTTTCCCAATATTAAATTTAATTGAGATATCAATATTATGGTATCTTGTTGGTGTTGGATATGTCGTGCAGGACATAATTCATACCAGAATTCAAACGCATACAATTGAATAACATCCTAGGTTTGTGCGCCGTGTCATTGATCGAAGTACACTTATTTTGGATCAGGGGTTTTACATCAATCACGTCGAAAATTGAAATTTAACACACGCTGACAAACTCTCCATATTTTATTACAACTACTTTTCTTAACACTTTTTACGTAATTGTTTCTTTGTGGTTAGAACTACTTTACAACCATTCTTTCTTTTGATACCACCACTGCTGTGTGTATTCAACGTTACCCGATTTATTTATTTATTAAGGTTTAACGACACTTTAACAGCCAAGGTCATATCGTGTTGGTGGCAGTTTGATGGGTGGAGGAAGCCGGAGTACTCGGAGAGAACCACTGAGCAACGACGAGCAGCTGCCAGCTCACCATCATCGTAACTCCGCACTGCAGCACAGACAGGGTTAGATTGGTTGAAAACATGCGCACCATCGACGTGCTGGACGCCTTAGTACACGGCGTCATCGTGCCCCCGTGTGGACAATCGGTATTAAGTGCCTTGCTCAACGCGGGAGTCCGAATCGATCGCTCAGACGGTCACCCATTCAAGGACCAACCGGGCTCGACGTTGCTTAACTTCGGTGATCTGACGAGAACCGGTTAACGTTACCCGATAGACTATAGGCATTGAATAGTGTGTTAGAAAATCATCTGATTGGCGGTATGGCTTGAATGAAATGCTTCGACACACATAGTCCCGCAATAAAGTAAAGAAACCGCCGAAGTTGATATGTTTCTTTCAAAATCAAAGTTTCATTCACTTAATTTAATCGTGGTACAAATACAGAACATAGCTCAGGTAGAATGCTTGAGGTTGGAATCAACGGAATTTTTCCTATATAATTTAGTTGCGCCTATACGGCGATCCTGAAACACCTGGAAAACAGGGTGTGCACATCATTGAAAAGTCCTTGAATTTCAATCTTACTCCTTGAATTTTGAATATTCAGAAAATGTACTTGAAAAGTACTTGAAAATCCATCAGACTCCTTGAAAGTCCTTGAATTTTGCTCTATATCATTTTTACCTGTGTAATAAGGGCAATTGAAACATCTTTTTTACACTTGTTTTAGTTGACAAACGAAAAAAACGAACACAATAATGGATAATCGTTAAATGGGGAATTAAAGTTCAGGCATTATTTAATTGGGTGTCATTCTGTAAGTCCCATAATTTTGTTGCAGGGTATTTTTGAATCACCGTTTTCCTGGAATTTAGAAGGATAAGGTAGAAGACATGTTTAACCCTTTAGAAAGTGTAACGGTAAAAACGGTGACCGCTATTCTCAAAAATGGCCAATTAATTTCAATTATTTTTTTGTCTCAAAAACATAGGTTATGACCCCTCGTTGGAACGAGCTCATCGAGCTCGTTTCAATGAGGGGTCATAACCTATGTTTTTGAGACAGAAAATTAGTTATTCAAAAAAATTTTGGCATGTGTCGTCTGCTTTTCGTGTAAGGTAAAGGGTTAAAGTAGGTAATGTTTCTAAACATGGTTATATTCCAAATGTACATTTTAAAAAAAACATCTTTGTAAAATGCTGACGTGTCCTTGAAAAGTCCTTGAATTTTTTTGGTCCTTGACTGTAAGAACCCTGGAAAACTCAAACCCTGATCGTTGATTCCTGCCCCCCGTGATCAATCGTTCTTGTATTCTTCCCCAATGTTTAAAGGAAGTCTGGATACTATTGGACGCCACATGTCTGTTCATGTAATGCAGGTTTTTACCTACCCGAAGCTAGCCATATCCCATGAGACCGATACGGCTTTCTGAGGGTAGGTAAAAACCTGTACTACGTGAACAGATAAGGGATGACGACACATACTCAGGGTCCCATTTGTTTGGTCGGAAAGCTTGGTATGAACTTAAATCAATTTAATGTATTATAATAAATTAACATGGTATAAGATTAAAACTGTCTGAAATTGTAATCACTCCTCACCTCCCCTTTCTTTGGGCCTGCAAAATACACATTAACACTTTTAATGCCACAGTTGTTGAATAATGGTACACTCCTACTACTATTACACCCAGGCGAACTTTTCTCGATATTTACTTATGCGTCATGATGTCATCACACGATATGAAATTCCGGAACGAGACAAATACACGATTCGGAAAATTTTCGTGAGGGTGAGCGGAAATATCGTGGATTCAGACGTTTTCCACGCGTTATATCGCGTTTATATCGTTTATCTCTTGACCGATCAAATTTTCGTTTACATTACAGTCAATAGATAAAGTACTGTGACACGAACGGAGATGATCGAATCACGACTGGATTGCGATCTCGTCGACGTTATCTTTCCACTGTTCTCCCCACGGAACTGTAAAATCTCATCCGTGGGAATAGAAATACGTGGATGTGGAATGTGGCATGCCAGTTATCCTTGTTTTTCATAATTGGGTCATACTTTGGCAATAATTCATTTATGAAACTCCCCTCCTGGTGTATTGGTGTGTTGCGATCCGATCGTGATCTGCTAGAGAAAAAAAAACAGGTTTGTGATCACATTACTGTGCTGGTGTGAGTGGTGTCGTAAAGCGTATTGTGGGGGGAAAACTTAGCTCAATAATAGCGTCTGTCGACTTCAAATATTTATTTAAACTCAATGGCAGTAACTGGCCGTACTTCTATTCTAATCGTAAACAGACTCCCATTTTCAAGAAATACGTACATTATGTACAAAACACTTACTTATAACAACGGTTACTGATAAACATAAATCCCAAACAGTAAATAACTCCTTAAATGCTGCTGGCAGATATTCCTGCCCAGGACACGATTTCTCTTGCCACTAAAATAAGTATTATTTGGAGATATTTAATCCAGTTTTTCCCTTGTAAAGTAAATGGATTTGTTCACCAATAGCTTCTTGGGTTAAATTGAGATGAATTGTTAATTAAATCTAGTCATGGCTGCTGTTAAGCAGCCATGACTAGGTTTGATGAAAAATATCTAGAAAATACCCAGTAGGTTAAGAGTTAGACCATTTTTTAAATACAAGATTTGCCAAGCACCGTGTTATTGTTATACAACAGTCCAATCAGTGTTTATCAGCTTATGCCTACATCCAGGGCCGTATTATTCATAAGGCTGACAAGGCTAAAGCCTCGGGGCTCGCAGGGACAGGAGGCCCGCTAACTGTTTTTATTTTTTGCTGAGGCATTGTTACCAGCACCGTATGGTTCCAATGGTTAAAGGCACTTTGCACTCTGCGCCGTAGCGATACATGTACATATGTATTTATATATATAGACAATAAACATATAGTGTGTTTTTATATCTGTGTTATACAACGAGTTGAATATGGTTTATTTTTTCGAGGCTTCGCCGAGAAAAAATAAACCATATTTCAACGAGTTGTATAACACAGATATAACAACACACTATATGTTTATTGTTTTTATCTGATAACAAACAGACACCCGTCTCGTGCGTCTACCCGACTTATATATGCTTCCCACGGGCCTCCAAAGAAAACCAGTCTACGAGACAAAAGAAATAGGACAAGACGCATAGAGTTGTGTCCCTTACATTACAAAATCGATGACGGCGATTGTAAAGTGCGATTGCACTTCTTGCATCATGTAACTGCGCTGGAACAAAATAAATTTCAACTATTTTATTAACAGTAACAAAACGGTGTTTCAGTAGAGTTATTCTTTTTTTGACATAGTTCCAGTTTTCTTCCGTGTTTTATGCTGTAGTCCCAATACAACAAATAATTTTGCGTTTGCTTACAATTTTTACGAAGTGTTTTTTTTTCAGGTAGAGAACTTTTAATTAGCGCAGTTCCGCGAGTACTTTTTTGATCGAGGCCGTGACTATAAATAGTTCGCAGTCGCCGCATACTAATTACTATTAACATTCAAGTAATTTCTACAATGTTTGAAGCAAAATTTTAGGTTGCCTTTATTGAAGCAAAATAAATAAGAAATGACACCATCAGAGGATTTTGACAAAGTGCAATAAGCGTACAATTAAAACCTGCCCTGTGATATAACGATGTTTCATGAATGAATGAATGAAAATGCAATTGAAAGAGGTCAGAGGTCGTTCGCATAAATTATAATTATATACAACACCCGTTGTATATACTTCAAGTATATACAACGGTTGTTATACTCTATGGTTATCAGATAAATATATATATACTCTCATAAGTATACTATATATATATAATTATATTCAGGGCATTATTTTAATGCTTATTTAAATAATATGTCAAGTTGTGAGTAGAATTCTTCAGGAGACCCGCAAAATGGATATGTACTGCGACATGGTGCCTACCGTACCAGGGTCAGGCTGTCAGCTGTAGTGGGGTGAAAGATTGAAGTGACGGAGGGGGCACCCCTCCCGAAGTACCTAAAAGCCTAGAGGCCCGGCAATGGGTTAATATAGCACTGCCTACACCCTAATATATTCGGCACTGAACAAACAAACACTGTAATTGCAGTACAATCGACGTGGATTGGTCGTAATCCCCGCGTGGGCAGTGATGTCCACGCATGCGTACACAAGGTAATAAAAGTAATCATCAGCAAAATGTTAAATACTGAAGCAACGAGCTGTACCCGGTGCTCCATTAATTAAATTTTTGATGCTTTTTCCTGCAAGCAATCAGTGTTTCGTATCTAATATTATTGCGACTGTGAAAATATTGCACACCCGTGGAGAGTGACCAGTCCAGGGCGGCTGTACTGTACAAGAAATCACATTAACACTTCAGCACTCTTTACATTTTCATTCCATAATTCTAAAATACGCTGTGGAATATTTGTACTTCGGAATATATCAAGAAAACTAATCCTCGACAACAGTGGTACTAACCTTTTACCTAACGCGGAAAGCAGACGACACTTGCAAAAATAATTCTTGAATAACTATTTTTTTACATTTTTTGTCTCAAAAACATAGGTTATGACCCCTCGTTGGAACGAGTTCGTCGAGCTCGTTCCAACGAGGGGTCATAACCTATGTTTTTGAGACAAAAAATGAAAAAAATAATGAAAATTAATTGGCGATTTTTGAGAATTGCGCTGGTCGGTTTTGGCCGTTACGTTGGGTAAATGGTTAATGATTTCCAATGCAAATTCTCATCACGAAACAACATTCAGCGCAATCCGACAAAAAAGAACTAGAATGAAATTTCGATAACTCCATGTTTACCAATGTCATCTTGTGCATTAGGAGAATCTCCCGAACCAGTCGTCTGCCCATCATTTTTGGACATTATCTATTCTCCATACAGGCGAAAATAATGTAAAAAGTGCGAACTCGATACCTCAAGCCTTTCTGGGGAAGTAGCAATAACAACAATTTTCGATGAAAAGCGCTGTGTGCTAAGGTCAAAATCTTTAACCCATAGAATCTCACGAACCGGAAGTCTGACCCCCTACCATTTTCGCACACATTATTTCCCACACATACAGGGGCACATAATGCAAAAAGTTCGGGCTCGATACCCCAAGCCCTTCTGTAGGAGTAGCGATAATAAGATTTTCAGGTGAAGAGCGTTTAAGGTCAAGGTCGGACGAAATTCACAGTAGTCCCCTACGCCACGACGGCTATCACTCCCCCAATTTTCATGACTTTAGGCCTCGTCGTTTTCGAGATTTAAGGGGTGCACTTGAAATTAATAATAAAAGGAAAAAAATAAGAATTACAATATACTTCCATGTAAAACATAGAAATATAATAAAACATGGAGTATTTTGAGGATATGGAATGAGTGTTTTTCTCAAATAATATTTATGAAACGAGTCTAAGAATTTTCCGTTTTGGCGAGCCTCTGGCGAGCCCAAACGGAAAATTCGGACGAGTTTCATTTCATTGGAAAATGAATTACATTTGGTCATGACGTTTTCATCCAGCTGACCAATGGGAATTGAGTATTTGGACCCAAAACGTATAACTACATTAACAATGTAATTATTAATAGATTATTATTGAAACAACAATTCAAAAATTACAATCCACATGTTTCCGATATGTAGTGCACAAAATGCGACCGGATGACTGAGGTTTAAGTTTCGCGCAAGAATACAACTGCGTACAGCTGGTGCTACATCCCGAATGTTTTAACTACTTTTAATTTGGTGTTCAGAGAAAAAGGATCAAAACGTGTAATAAATATAGCAATAAACTAAAAAGAAACAAGTGCACCGGCGGGTGGTGATTTTCCTGCCGCTTAAATAAATTCGCTCATTTTGCATGGTAAAATACACCTCACACATTTCAAATGCATCTCCATTTAGTACAAGAGCAGAAAAATGGAATCCAATAGTCGTTCGATTTTTAACCTATTGCGCGGACAAGCAAATATCACAAAAAATCGAAGATGGCCGTCTGGCAGCCATATTGAAAATGTCAGAATAGTCATTATCGAAAGGAACTTTCCTATGTTCAACAGTACAGGTAATCCCCCCAGAAAAAGTGGAGTCCATTGGCCATTCAATTTTCAAGTCATTGTACGGACAAGGGACAATCACAAAAAACAAGATGGCTGCCAAGGTGCGCATACCACATTGGATATGCCAAAACATTGATAAAATTGTTACGATAGCAAAAAACAAATTGACAAATAGTGATAGATGTCGATAAGATGCTCAATTCGCGTTGTTAAGGTAATACTATTTCCGTCGTCCATTTTGTTGGTGGTCACAGCCATAATGGATTTCTGGCGAGTCCGGAGGCTAGAATCAAGGTCGCCCATGTTGTTGGGTTTGCTTGATTCAATGGAAGTTTTCTTCCTCAGTTGGATCTCATATTTACTGGTACGAATTCTTTATACATATGGCACTATGTGTCCAATTTATTCTATTGCGGGCCCCATTTTGCCTCTGCTGACTTCCATCCACCCCGCCCTTAATATCATTTTCAGGACACTGTACTGTTCTGTGCAAGTACGATATAGCTTTTAAATACTGACCAGAATTTGCATTTTATACTTTTTACGCTTGTTAGCTTCTACTGCCGGCTCTTAGTCATATTCCAACCTCAGGCATTGGCCTCGTCTTTCTTCCCGTCTCCCTCGCCTCCTCTCAGCTTCTCTCCTCTCCCCTTCTCTTGGATGTCTTCAGGAGAGAATTTACACCGGGAAAGGGAGGTGTCTTTTGTTCAGCCGGATCCATATACACAGAACGACACACGCGTGTGAATGGGTTAATCGATATGGCACGAGTGCCAGCGCGGAAGGATAGAAGGCGAGGCCACAGGCCTCAAGTTTTATCCTTCCGCGATGGCACAAGTGTCATATCGATTAACCCATTCACACACGCGAGTCGTTTTGTGTTTATTACACGCCTTCGCGTCCATAAAAAAATATTAGAAGGACACTTAGCAATTCCTTTGACATCTATCAACAAAAAGAACACATTTTATCGCCAACCAAATCTGCGAGGGGAACCCGTAGTACTATTTCGTCCCCCTGAGTTCCAAATGTGTTCTATGTGCCTACTGGCACATAGAACACATTGGAACTCAGGGGACCATTTTTAGCTATCGCTCGGGTTTCAAATTGTAATTGCGGTGCACGATTTGAAAAAAATTCCAATGAAATTTCGCTCCTATTTAAAAGTAGTTCGTCAACGATTTCCGTTCCGCACATATGTGCGGAACAGATTTTCATTTTCCGCACGGTTTAGTGTTGCTGTAGATGGAGATTACACAGAACAGACCTGTAATAAAGTACATTTGGCGATGGCCAGTTTGATTATTTATTGTCAAAAAAAGCATGAAACCGCTCTTGAATCCCTTGGGAATTAGTGAGAGAGAAATTAAATGAGAAGTGGGCAGCGTTACGGTGTGCCTCCCATGGTCTACTCCATGAATGTGGACATCCTAATCTGCACCAAGAGAGCAGTGGTTTCATCTTTATCTAGCATGACAGGTTGACTAGACTTGCAAAACATTTCCTGAATAATTAGCGCATTTCCATTTTTACCTGCGTCGCCAGCGGCAGAGCAGGTCTAGTAACCGCTCGACTCCGTCCGTCAGTCCGTCCGAAACACTTCTTCCGTCAAAGTTTTCTTGGCTTCTATGAATGGGAATGATTTTGTATTTGGTCTGCTGCTTCATAATGATGAGTTGTATCGTGTATCTAATTTTCAGATCTGCTGTGCAGCCACTTCCTGTTTGCCGATACTTTGAAGTCTGTTCATCTCTGTAATCAATTGCATGCAGCGATGCAGGTCCAGACCCGGTGTGACAGGAATGGAAGTCCGTAGGAAAATTAGTCCCTCTGTACTATTATTCCGCGGAATTATAGTCCTAGGTCTAACATTTCTAGGAATAGTAGTCCGCCGGACTACTATTCCTAGAAATGTTAGACCTAGGACTATAATTTCGCGGAATAATAGTCCAGAGGGACTAACGTTCCTACGGACTTCCATTCCTGTCACACCGGTATTGGTCTTGGCTTGTTTCCTCAAACACATAGCTTAGGACTACCTCATTAGAACGAACTCGACAAGCTCGCCCCAAGGGCTATAGGCTGTCTTTTGGAGGCGAATTTTGAAAAAAATAATAAAATTTAAATAACCACTTTTCCGAAAACCTTCCCAGGGCTATTTCCGTTTCGTTACCATAGGGTTAACAGGTAGAACTGATTGAACTGGTAACGTAATCCAGCTTTGAAATGCATTTGTTTGTACAATAGAAGAACTTTTTGTATTGAATCATTAGCTCGTGACTCTGCTGGGGATTATTGCACAGGAATTGAATAAACGTCATCCCTTTGCTTCAAAGAACAGAGGGGTAGTAAGGCAGAATCATATTATATTTAATGTGAATGCATTTGTACGCAATCCGCTTTGATTGCAACTGATATTGAAAACGGAATCAAGGGACTTTGTGCCCGACACCAATCAGTGACTTGATATTTACGCAATACCAGTCATCGATATTTGAGTGAATTTTTATGTCATTTGTTGAAATGTGTAAATATACATTGTTCGTAATAGTATTGATCTATCGGTGATACGCTTGTTAACCCTTATGAAACGAGTGTAACTTTCACAATCTCTACGTCACCATTTAATTTAGCATTTCAACATGCGCTGATGGAAATAACTCTTCTTCAAAACAACAGTCAAACTAACCTGATTGTGGTTTCAAGTCAAGTCTTGGTTGCCTATACATGTAACCAAGGCTAAGTCTTGGCTAGAAATCATTACCATGCCACTAGATTCATAGGCTGCGATGAAGTGACCGAAGTTGGAAACTATAGTAGACGGAGAGAGGCAGCACGGTGGCCCATTCAGGGGCGCCGGAAGTAGATCAGGGCAAAGAGGTCCGATAAGACCCCTGGAAAATGGCTTGTACTCACACTAGCATCCCCGCCATGACATGCCGAAGCATTAATGCCCCGAAGGCCAGAGTAGGGTGAGTTTGAGAGGAGGTTCCCCTCCCATCGGGAAGGCGGCATCTCCTCCCAAACTCCCCCATTGAATTTTGAAAGCTCGTAGAACGGATTTGGGGCCAATTTTAGCTTTACTTCGAGGATAAAGCATTGAAAGAAATTGAGCGACGAACCTTGGAAGGGCATTGTCTTGGAAGGGCATTGTCTTGCCTCCGTGGTCCGAAGTCGTGGAGGGCAGCTGCCCCCCCCCCCTCCCCGCCCCGCCTCGTTCATCAGGCGCCCCTGACTAAATGGTTAGAGAACTGGATTTTAAACCGATAGGTTTACGATCCGATAGTGATCCGCGCCATCTCTGCTGTATCCTTGGCAAGACACTTAATCTCGATTGGGGCACGTTGGCGTTGTGTACTATGGAGTACAGCATGTCGTGGTGCACTTGTCTTCAACCGCTGCTAACTCTGCTCGTCCCGGATTTGTAAGTTTGAGTTTGGTAGTTGCTTGCTGCTGCTGAGTGGTTCTCTCCGTGAACTCCGACTTCCTCCACCCCTTACAACTGTCTGACGCGATATGTCCCTGTCAGAAGTATCGTCGAACGCCAATAAACAGACAGAGACCTTCCATGGGAAACCTGAGAAGTGGAGCGGTGTTTGTTTTCTGTGATCAAAAGTTCTAATTTACTGGTAAAATAGGACCTGGGAGCCAGTGACTCGCATGGAAGTCCTCTGAAGTGGTCACCATACGAATAAACAATTGGGTACTCCCGACTCCATATCTATGTTGTGGCGGTTATGAGATAGCGATAGTGGCTGAAAGTGACCTAAAAACAACAGATGATGTGATAATTTTCACAGATTTTTTCCAGAGTTCATGTCGTTACATGCAGATTATCATGATAATGTGCATGTCCTGTGATTTGTATCAGATTCGAGGTGGTGTCCAGAATGGGATCTCAACGAGCCGGCTTTGCCGGCGAGTTGTGATCCCATTCTGGACACCACCGAGAATCTGATGCAAATCACAGGAGATGCACATTATCATGATAATTCATTTATCTAACAATTCTGTCACATAAACAGATTAAATCTTAAATTATTAATACAGTTTTGGGACATAATGTTGGGCGAGAAAAAGTAAAAAAAAAACATATTTTGTGGAACAATATTGTTGTGCACATTAATAAACAATGAGTTACGCGGTCACCGCAAATTTTCAAACTTGCGTTATAAAATTATTCTCTCTCAATGTCACTTCCTATGATGATACGTTTGAATTTACAAGGGTGCAATATTTAATTGTGTAGTTTCTATTTATTGTGGAGAGGTGGGGGTGGGGGGGGGGCATTTGCTATTAATAGTTCTGTCGCTAATTATAAAGAATTTTGTTTTGTTTTGAAAGCGATCAGCTGAGTCGATCACTGAAACGCACATAGAATGCATTCATACGCCTATTGTGATAGCCCGTCGCGTTCCCGGAAACGAGTCGCCTATATGATACGGAGTCAGAATGAGTCGTCTTTGTGATACGGAATCGGAACACATTATGTGATATGTACCGTTTCTCGTGGTTTTCGGGCCAAAATCTATATGATTGTTAGCTAAATCCCCATATCTGGTAATGTGTTAAAATGATGGATAGGGTTCAGAGAACATGTTGCGCATTGTACACTGGTTGCGATGTGAGAGATGAGGTAAAATTAAAATTAATATTTTATGCCAGAGCGCAATTATTCGAAGGGGGACATCGACGTGCAGTACGCCTTAGTACACAACGCAGTTGCCTCTTCGGGAATCGAACACCGGATTGTTCGGTTTGAAGTCAAATTCTGTAACCACTGGGCCATCGCGTTCCTGACGCAATGGTTATGGCATCGGACTTCAAACCGAAAGGTCGAGTGCCAATCACAAAATCGCCATCCAGTTTTATTTTGGTTAGTTTTTTTCTCATTTTAAACGCCAAACCTATTTTATGACACCTCGATGGAACGAGCTCTACGAGTTCGTTCCATTGAGGGGTCATAAACTAGTGTTAGATGCATTAAATAAAAACCTTTAGGCAGTTTTTCGCACGATTCCTTAGTTATGTGAGGTGGAGGGTAAAGCGAAAAAAAAAGAGTGGGGACTTTAAAACTTCAAATTTTCATCAAATGGTAAATTAATCGCTCATATAAAACCATAACTGCTATAAAATATCGCATTGGATCGCGAATGAAGATTGCATTAAAATTGATTTGGTCAGGGCTTTTTGCAGCCAGCGAAACTGGTGAGTTTTTTCACTGAAAGCAAATTTGTATCCAAATTCGATGCGTTAGAACGGGATGATGGGATGAACGCGGTCTGTGACTTGCACGGGCAATGACCTCAAGTTGACCTCATCTTCAGTGGGAAAGACATTTGTGCGCCACGGAAGACAGAGCGGTATGCACGCTTTTTTTGCTGCACTTGTCACCACTCGAACCGTGAGAAAGTTGTGTTGTCTCAAATTTGGACATTGGTTGGATTGTGCGGGCACATTAAAACATGCTGAATTTTGTTCTCTGGGTTGGAGAATCTTTGAAGTGAGTTCTTGTAGAAATTTTACATCGGATGCTTTGAGCGGCTTGAACGTTAGATGTTGATGTGTCCTCTCGCAGAATATGTTGCGCTGTAGAACACCGAAGAACACACTTGGATCTCTTTATCGTTTTTGAACATTTTTTTTCCTCCCACTTTTTCTGACACTTTCCACGAACAGTGAAATTAACTTTCGCAAATTTTATCTGTTTAAGGTATTCTAAATTGAAGATTGTAGTTGGAGTGAACAGGTGGAAAACATGATATTTTTTTCATTACTTTTCAATAGTAATGGTCATTTAATACATGAATGCTTGCTTCTTACCTAATAGATTTCAAAAATGTGATAAAAATTTAAAAAAAAAGAATTTACTTACCAAAAAAATGCTTTTGAAATTCCCTTACTCACGGTCAACTTCCTGCCACCAAAACTTAAAATATGAATCCCACATTGAAGGATATGTTTTCTATATGCACTAGAGAACAACAGTTGAGTCATAACTTTTTAAAAAATAAATCCAATTGTATGTTAATTTAAATTTTTGAAGGACCACTGCATGCACTGGTCCAGCCATTTTTTCACAGGGAACTATTTACAGTTCAAAAGTATGGCACACCACACTAATCAGTAATCTAGTTTACCTCTCCTGGAAATATCAGCCATTCAAGTGATATATCTGTTCTGCCCTCTTCCACAGGTAAAACTCTTGACATGAGATGACCCTGTTGAAAGTCTATCGTCAAATCCCAATAATAGAAAATAAGACTGCGTGGCCACACCCCAACCCACCCCACCCCCATAAAAACAATGAATTTTTCAAAATTGAAAAAGGGACATAACTCTGGCAAAAATGGTCGGATCAAACCCTGATTTGACTTGACCTGCATTTTATGTTGATACACCTACATAACAAATTTTATTTGATTCTGTCAATTACAGCTCAAGTTATTGGTTGGAAACTAAAAAAATGGAGTTCTCAAAGTTGAAAAAGGGGCATAACTTTGGCAAAAATTATCGGACTGCACGATTCTAACTGGACCTGCATTTTATGTTGATACCCCTGCATACCAAATTTCATTTGGTCAACTATAACTAAAATTATCATAGGGACACCACAGAGGGACGGATACACGAACGGACGGACGGACGGACGGACGGACGGACACCGGCTATTTTAATAGTCCCCCGAAAAATTTGTACTGGAAAAAAGGTACATTAATATTGCCTGCAACAGTAATAGATCAACTCAGCATTTGATGCTGGTTCACATCCCATCCACAATCGAGACCCCTTTAAGGGCTTATATAAGTAATGAAATTTTGTTTATTTTGAAAATTCTCACCTCTGATATTCCTTCAATTCAAAAAAAATATACACAAAATGTACATCAAAATGAAGGTTGGGATGTATAGAACACGAAACACATATGTACTCAACTCAGAGTCGACTATAGGCACCACTGGTTCCTGGAAGTCTGCTGCCGTATTCGCACCAGAACTGATAATTTAATATTTCACGAAAACAACTTGTGGCCAAATGTGCTTTACATACCCAAGAACAAAGCTGGGGGATAAAAATTCTTCACAAAACGGCGACAGAGCTGCATTGGGGAAAATTCCAAAGCCTTTGCTTTTGTTTATGTATGAGTATACTTTCGATTTCCGGTCGTCATCGGACAGAAAAAAGCATGTAAAAACAACGCCGTCTAAAATCAAATAATGAAAAAGATCGCCTTCATACAGTATACTGTTATTAGATAGAGATTGCACAGTTGCCATCAATGCAAGGCATCATGATACCTGTTGAAATTTATTACTAATTACGATATTGTTTTTCGATGGAAATTCGTTGTACAGAGTGATTTGCGCATGTCTTTCGAGCATCGAAACCATGTTCAAAAAAAATGCAGACAGTGTTGTCCTTTTCCAAAATGCAGTCCTATCGCTGTATTCGAAAGTGTTTTGAATGCCTAGCTTTGTTCTTGGATATATGAAGCACATTTGGCCACAAGTTGTTCTGATAAAATATTATTTTATCAGTTCTGGTGCGAATACGGTAGCAGACTTCCAGGAACCAGTGGTGCCTACAGTCGACTCTATGAGTTGATTACATATTTTTTACGTGTTCTATACACCCCAACGTTCATTTTGATGTACAATTTGTGTATATTTAATCTGCATTTAACAGTCGGGCACAAGTTGAAATCGAACTACTATAGTTAAATCGGACTATAATAGTTCGTTCGGTTCATATTTTTTTACTCAAAACGACCTTTTTTCCAAATAACTTTTGTTGCGCAAAAAGTCGCATCAAACAGCCACCAAAAATCAAGACTTCGTAACTGTTTCAACATTTGTCAACAAAAAAATCCGAATTCCACTGTTGCAACAATAAGTAATTTGATTTTTATAATTCACTCGCCCAAAAAAGAAAGTGTGCATTGCAGAAATTGATCAAACTCCAAAAAAATAATTTCGTAGGTGTAAAGAGTGTTAATCTGTTCATGAATAAGTTATATTGAACTCAAAAACAGCTTTCCCCGTTAAAATTGCATTAACGTTAAATGACGTGCTGCACGTTTGTGAAGAGGCATGTTTTGCACGTGGAGAGTCTGAAAATTCATGCAGCAGTGTGAATCCTTGGGTATTTAAATACTAAAGTAAGGCCTTCCTATCGTTCACATTCAAACTTGCGCTCTGCTGTTAAAACGACTCCACATTAGCATGCCAAGATTGACAATGAATCAACGTTTCCTTGCCCTGGGTATGATTAGAGCTGGCAGAACAGAGGTTGCCCATAATTTGAACTGCCACCGTAACACTGTAGACAGGCTAGTCCATCGACATGCACAACATGATGACGTTCGAGACCGACCCCGCTCCGGGAGACTCCGAGTTACCACCCCTGCACAAGATCGGTATATCCGTGTCGTCCATCTCCGGAACCGGCAACAAACGGCAACGACGACAGCCAGGAACATCCCTAACCTGAGGATACATCCTCAAACAATAATCAACCGGCTGAGAGAATACGGCTTACGTCCTCGAAGACCTGCAATTTGTCCGATTTTGACGTTACGTCATCGTCGTGCTCGACTGCAGTGGTGTAGACATCTCAGGCATCCCTTACACTGGTGGCGACGTGTTTTATTCACAGATGATTGTCGTTTCCATCTTTCATCATCAGATGGCCGCCAGAGAGTGTACAGACGTCGAAACGAACGCTACGCAGATCCATGTGTCGTGGAGCGAAACCGTTATGGGGCAGGTTCTCTCATGGTGTGGGGTGGCATCACTGCCCGTAACAGAACTGAGCTTGTCATTATTGATGGCAATCTCAATGTAGCCAGATATCGTGATGAAGTGCTTACACCTGTTGTTGTCCCATTTCTGCAACGTCACGGCCCCGGCGTCATTCTACAGCAGGACAACGCCCGACCCCACGCAGCTCGTGTTGTTCAGCAGTATCTGCAGCAACAACAAGTGGATGTTCTCCCCTGGCCCGCAAATTCGCCCGATATCTCACCCATTGAGCATGTATGGGACGAAATGAAACGTCAGCTTCGCCGGCTTCCCCATGCACCGTCAGCGCTTGTGAAACCCCAAAGACAGCTTATCAGAATATGGAACAACATCCCACAACACTTCCATGCTAACTTGTTAGCTTCCATGAGGCGTAGATGCACAGCAGTAGTCGATGCAGACGGAGGTCATACCAGATATTGTGTGTGACTTTTGTGTTTGACCCTTAGTGTCTTTGACTCTCCATGGCACCAAGAGTATTCGTCGTAGCGTAATGAAATTTCTCGTGTTGATCACAAATTGATTCATATGTGATTGAATAAATTTCCATGAATGAAAATGATAGATATCTTTTTTTAGTGTTATTTTTTAGCATGCACACTGTCTTTTTTGGGAGAGTATATATATTTTGACGGTGTTTAGACTTTAATTTGTAAATAAATCATGTTTTAGGTTTCTGTTCCCGTCAATTTCACTCACCCGGTCGCTTCAACATCACAACAACAGGATCTGATGAATACGCGTGCGCAAGGTTCAGTCAATGTAGGTATAATCTCGAGTATTAGGTAACCGTGCACGTCAGCATTACATATTTGATCATCCTTAACAGTGAAAAAAACCGAAATAACTAAAAGTCGCCCCAACAGGGCCTTTAGAAAGAATTGTTTAGGTTTTTTTCTGCTTTAGATGTTCGTTATTATATTTTTAATAATGGTTACAGCTGTCGTTATTGAAAATGAAAGAAATGCGACTACTGAAGAAATTTATTAAATCGTGGTCTTGTGTGAATCAACCTTTGTTTCCTTAAATAACCTATAAACCAGTTATTAATGACATTTGGATTGCCAATCGTGAATACTATCTGTTATTTACTGTTTTGTGATATTTAATGTGCTATAATAAGTAAGAACACTTACATGACCATCAATATCAATTAAATATATACAAATTCTAATATACAGAAAACACAAAATATATGCAATCACCTTGGAGATGAGAACGGCAATAACTGATCCCTGGAAGTCTGTTATCGTATTCATACCAGAACAAATAATCAAATAATCAAATATTTGGCTAGAACAGCTCGTGGCTAATACACTTCAGATTTTCAAGAAAATGCTAGGAAAGCAAACTTCTCAAAACACAATGACAGAGCTACGAGTGGGTTAATTCACAAACTCTCGACTTCATTTTGTTTTCTCTTTGTTGACTTCATCTCTGTCAAGGTCATCTGACTCGAACTCAGATCAAGAGTACTCTTACGACAATAAGAAAATTAGAATTGAAAATTGTATCAACCACTTAAGCATAACCAAAGCAGTCACATGATATGCCCTTATGCCAGTTGGTTTATAAGGTGCCTCGACGTTTAGTACCTTGGACGTTTCGTACTTTGGGTGTTTCTTAGCCAATTGGATGTTTTGTACCAATATCGTCAGGCGTTTCGTAAACCATTGTCTTGACAATTCGTGTCAACGATAGGACGTGTCGTACCCTGTTGATAGACACTTCGTACCATTGCGCTTTTCAGATCCCTATTTGAACTCGCGATGTTTCCATTATATGTTCCATAAACGGCCTTATTAAATGCCAGTGCATTATTTTTTATTAATAAATGTTTATATTTTTTAAACGGCAGTGCTATTTGCCAATGAGGGCTGCAATGGGTTCAGTAAAATACATCTTTAAGAGGTAGCAGACTCTACCTGAGCGATGACCTACAACAGAATCTCGCATTCAAACCTTTCACATTATATACCTACCATGACAGGTGATTTTATTATTTTGCTCCAAGTTATAATTTTTATGGACGTGCAGACTATTAAAAAGCAAAATCTCTACTAGCTTAATCCGAAGGTTTTAATAGGACCGGGACACAGTGTTACATGTATGTCTGGTTAGTTCCGAAGAAAGTCGAGCAAGACAGGAGTAAGAAAAACCGCCAGAAGTAAGCTTTTCATTAATTTCCACCCCAAAACTCAATAATACACGTAATAATGAACAGTATGACAGTTTAAATGTCATTAATGACTTTTTGCTGGTTATTTAAGGAAACAAAGGTTGATTCACACAAGACCAAGATTTAATAAATTTCTTCAATAGTCGCATTTCTTTCATTTTCAATAACGACAGCTGTAACTATTATTAAAAATATAACAATGCACATCGAAAGCAGAAAAAACCTAAACAACAATTCTTTCTAAAGGCCATGTTGGGGCGACTTTTAGTTATTTCGGTTTTTTTTCACTGTTAAGGATGATCAAATATGTAATGCTGACGTGCACGGTTACCTAATACTCGAGATTATACCTACATTGACTGAACCTTGCGCACGCGTATTCATCAGATCCTGTTGTGATGTTGAAGCGACCGGGTGAGTGAAATTGACGGGAACAGAAGCCTAAAACATGATTTATTTACAAATTAAAGTCTAAACACCGTCAAAATATATATTTTAAAAATCAAATTACTTATTGTTGCAACAGTGGAATACGGATTTTTTTGACAAATGTTGAAACAGTGACGAAGTCTTGATTTGTGGTGGCTGTTTGATGCGACGTTTTGCGCAACAAAAGTTATTTGGAAAAAAGGTCGTTTTGAGTCAAAAAATATAGACCGAATTAACTATTATAGTTCGAATTAACTATAATAGTTCGATTTCAACTTGTGCCCGACTGTTTAAGGAATATGAGAGGTGAGATTTTCAAAATAAACAAAATTCCATTACTTATGTAGGCCCTTAACAGTGGCACATTTCCAGATTGGACTGGAATCATGCAGCATTCCCAAGCCACCTTCAATTTCCACCTGTATTCGGTATTTTTGTCACAAAGGTTTTCTCTTGATTCTTGTGCCCTCTTGCTAGTGTGTACACTGTGAAACCTGTGCAGTAAATATTGTAAACAGTGAGTTCAGGTTTTAGGCCCTAGTGTTGACAGACTATATTATTCTGATTCAGTCTGTGACCTGCAGACTAGTACCACCCACACCCCCAGTGATATGATAGTTATGCATTGTTCTCAACCATTTTGTTTGACATCGTTTTTATGAAAACATTTTGTTTCCCCAAAACACCCATTCAAGATGTCGAAGAGTCCCATGAAATGACAATCTCTTACCTCTTTATCACTATGTACTTGTATTTAAGGGCCTATATAAGTAACGAAATTTTGTTTATTTTGAAAATTCTCACCTCTGATATTCCTACAATTCAAATTAAATATACACAAAATGTACATCAAAATGAAGGTTGGGAAGTATAGAACACGAAACACATGTGTAATAAACTCATACTAATAGAGTCGACTGTAGGCATCACTGGTTCCTGGAAGTCTGCTGCCGTATTCGCACCAGAACTGATAATTTAATAATATTTCACGAAAACAACTTGTGGCTAAATGTGCTTTACATATCCAAGAACAAAGCTAGGGGATCAAAATTCTTCAAAACACGGCGACAGAGCTGCATGGGGGAAAATTCCAAAGCATTTGCTTTTGTTTACGTTTGAGTATACTTCCGATTTCCGGTCGACGTCATCGGACGGAACAAGCATGTAAAAACAACGCCGTCTAAAATCAAATAATGATAAAGATCGCCTTCATGCAGTATACTGTTATTAGATAGAGATTGCACAGTTGCCATCAATGCAAGGCATCATGATACCTGTTGAAATTTATTACTAATTACGATATTGTTTTTCGATGGAAATTCGTGTTATCGAGTGATTTGCGCATGTCTTTCGAGCATGGAAACCATCTTCAGTAAAAAATGCAGATAGTGTTGTCCTTTTCCAAAATGCAGTCCTGTCGCTGCACTAGAAAGTGCTTTGAATGCCTAGCTTTATTGAATATCTGAAGCACATTCGACCACGAGTTCTTGCGAAATATTTTATTATCAGTTCTGGTATCAGTTCTGGCTTCCGGGAAGCAGTGGTGCCTGCTGTCAACTCCACGAGTTGATTACATATGTGTTTCGTATTCTATACATCCCAACCTTCATTTTGATGTATAATTTGTGTATATTTAATCAAAATTTAGGGCCTATATAAGTAATGAAAATGTATTTATTTTGAAAATTCTCACCTCTGATATTCCTAAAATTCAAATTAAATGTACACAAATTATACATCGAAAGGAAGGTGGGGATGTACAGAACACATGTGTAATCAACTCATAGAGTCGACTGTAGGCACCACTGGTTCCTGGAAGTCTGCTACTGTATTCGCACCAGAACTGATAATAAAATACTATTTCATCAGAACAACTTGTGGCCAAATGTGCTTCATATATCCAAGAACAAAGCTAGGCATTCAAAAAGCTTTCGAGTGCAGCGATAGGACTGCATTTTAGAAAAGGACAACACTGTCTGCATTTTTTATTGAAGATGGTTTCCATGTTCGACAGACATGCGCAAATTACTCGAAACAACCAATTTCCATCGAAAAACAAAATCGTAATTCTAAGAAATTTCAACAGGTATCGGGATACCTTGCATTGAATATGGCAACTGTGCAATCTCTATCTAATAACAGTATACTGTATGAAGGCGATCTTTTTCATTATTTGATTTTAGACGGAGTTTTTACATGCTTTTTCCGTCCGATGACGTCGACCAGAAATCGAAAGTATACTCATACGTAAAGAAAAGCAAATACTTTGGAATTTACCCCCATGCAGCTCTGTCGCCGTGTTCTGAAGAAAGTTGATCCCCTAGCTTTGTTCTTGGATATGTAAAGCCCATTTGGCCAAAAGTTGTTTTCGTGAAATATTAAATTAATAGTTCTGGTACGAATACGGCAGCAGACTTCCAGGAACCAGTGGTGCCTACAGTCGACTTTATGAGTTGATTACACATGTGTTTCGTGTTCTATACATCTGTCTTGATTTTGATGTATATTTTGTGTATATTTAATTTGAATTGTAGGAATATCAGAGGTGAGAATTTTCAGAATAAACAAAATTTCATTACTTATATAGGCTTTAAGGGCCTATGTAAGTAATGAAATTTTGTTTATTTTGAAAATTCTCACCTCTGATATTCCTACAATTCAAATTAAATATACACACTGTGGCTAAATGTGCTTTACATATCCAAGAACAAAGCTAGGGGATCAAAATTCTTCAAAACACGGCGACAGAGCTGCATGGGGGAAAATTCCAAAGCATTTGCTTTTGTTTACGTATGAGTATACTTTCGATTTCCGGTCGACGTCGTCGGACGGAAAAAGTATGTGAAAACAACGCCGTCTAAAATCAAATAATGAAAAAGATCGCCTTCATACAGTATACTGTTATTAGACAGAGATTGCCCAGTTGCCATATTCAATGCAAGGTATCATGACACCTGTTGAAATTTCTTAGAATTACGATTTTGTTTTTCGATGGAAATTCGTGTTATCGAGTGATTTGCGCATGTCTTTCGAGCATGGAAACCATCTTCAATAAAAAATGCAGATGGTGTTGTCCTTTTCCAAAATGCAGTCCTGTCGCTGCACTAGAAAGTGTTTTGAATGTCTAGCTTTGTTATTGAATATCTGAAGCACATTCGGCCACGAGTTGTTCTTGCGAAATATTATTTTATTATCAGTTCTGGTACGAAGACGACAGCAGACTTCCAGGAACCAGTGGTGCCTGGTGTCAACTCTGAGTTGATTACATATATGTTTCGTGTTTTATACATTCCAACCTTCATTTTGATGTATAATTTGTGTATATTTAATCTGAATTTCAGGAATATGAGAGGTGAGAATTTTAAAATAAACAAAATTCCATTACTTATATAGCCCCTTAATATAACTGGAAGACAATATTTGACAAGTTTCTTTCAAGTATTTATCTAACACACTGATCAAATCACTATTGTTGCACAGATAAATGACCATTCAGATTTCATTATTTGTACAATTTTTGCAACACAAACATAGCAAGTGATTATGATCTTAACGGTAACCGATGAGCTTACTGGAGCCATTCCAATAGGAGGTTATGAGCTCTGTTTTTTAAGGCAGTAAGTGTACATATTCTGTGATACGAGAAAACATCACAGAAGTGTCACCTTTCCTCTGCATTATTGGAATTGTTAATCGTTTGCCTCCCATAAGCAATCCTTACCATTCCAACCAAAGCTTGTTCACATGAGGTATTGGTTGAGGTACAGAAAATAAAAAAAGAAAACCTTTCAATTATATGTTGGGGAATGGTGCTGCTTTGGTATGACCACTACATCAGAGCTTCGTGTGGCCACATTTTGTGACCAAAATGAGGCCTCATTTCCAATGGGGTAAATGCAATAAAATTCCTAATATCTGGCACAAAACATTACTCCTTAACTTATACAGCACTATCAGGTTGCAAAACCAGTGTTTTTCTGACAGTTGATTCCAATAAGCTGATACCCATTTTAATCTGTATTCTCTCTGGAAAAAAACTTCCAGCTGGGTTTAGTCTAGACGGCTAAATGAATAATTTCCCCAAGACCATGAAAAAGGCCCCTATCCCAATTTTCCTGCCTGAACTGTACGTGTAGGTTAGATACAGTGCTTTTCATATCCAGTCAGGTTAATACATTTAAAAAGCTGGTTTTTACCCATGGTCACCAGGTTAAACGAACACACGGGAATATATGAAGACAGTTTGCTAGAATTTACTTTTAACCTTTTTCCTAATACTGTGCATCCATCTTTCCTGTGTTATTAGTAAGAATTTTAGAATACCTTGACCTGTTGAATAATAGTGCTGAATTACTATTATACATGAAAATTTGAAGAAAAATTTATCGCCACTATTAAGAGCCCAAAGGTGAAAATGCCATCCCTATTATTAATTTTCAATAACTTTTATCAAATGTGCAAGACCTCACCATTTTTCTGCCATCAATATTATGAGGCAAGTAAGAGTTTAATGCAAAAAGTAAACCAACGTACAGATGGAAGGACATACTTTGCCTGATTTATTGAATGTATAATGTCTTATGAAGATTAGGTATTTTTTGTGTGCGTGTGTGAATCTCTTAGACTCTTGTGCTATTCAGAGTGGCTGAGCCATTACAATGAATTCGTATATATCTTGGTATTTTGGTTATCTTATTACTGTTTTTTAATTCCGTTTTCTGGATTTTTGATTATTCAGAGGCCGTATTTGTAACTTTGTGCAGACATTTTTTTGTGAAAATGCAGATTTATTAGCCAATATTTCGATAAGGCAAAGCACTCACAAATTTGAAGCTCGATTGTGCCTTGTGTGTGTTGCCATACTTCACTTTCGTTGAAAATTTCTATGCAACGGCTGATAAAATAATTTCCTAAAGAAAAATTGCATGTTCACACTTGTCATATTTTAATTTGTGATTAGAGGGTCTAGTGGGATGGGTAGAAAGAAAAAATATTTTTCGCACTTTGAACACGCGACGTACAACGCGTGTGACTTTCCGGTGACAACTTCGATCAACAAATACTTGCAGACATGAGTCTAACAGCCCACAGATAATTAGAAATTATCGATGATCTTTGTGGATTGCAAACAAATATAATGAAATACGTCGTTTACAATAATTCGCAATGTAAATCACACCAGATCGCAAAATTAGGAGCATTATTTCTGGAACTCGCCGAAACCAAGCCAAAACTGGGCCGAATGGCAGACCAAACAAGTTATACCATCAATATTACATGACGAACAATAGTTCCCCCGATTTGCGATTAAAAGAAGTGAAAAAGCAACCAGTGTACGAATATTTCAACACCGAAAGAATACAACATGGGTTTCTAATTCCACTATATGTCACAGTTGTGTTAAAGATAACTGCAATTTTTGTTTTCTGTTGGTAATTTTGGCTCATGAATACAAACTAATGGGAAGGTCGATCTACGTAAACAAATTGTTGCTTCAGTTGGTGAGGGAAGAATATTTACATAGAACAGACAATCCATGCAATTTGCCTCTATTAGTCCGCTTCCCTTGAGATATATCGACAATCAGAAGTTCAGGAGTGGCATTGTCATGAGAATTTACGGGACATATGGCGAGATCTTTCGTCGCAATGTTGCCCACAACCTTCAGTGTTTTGATTTTCCTACCGTAAACATGGCGGACACTTTTGAGAATGATACGACCCAGGTTGAGAACGTGCTTTGTCCTATCGTTGATGTGTTTTATTCAAAATTAAGATTCAACTGCTGCAGTACATTACTGATAGCTCATGTTGGTTGTTCATTGGAAGGTGAGGCGTCTCGCTATTGAAAACCCAACCACGCCATTTCCGGCTTATTGACAGTACATATTTTCTAATGTCTCCAAATGACTGGTAAATTTGTTAAATGCATATTTTGCGGGTCCCATCACGTTCTATGTGACATGACCATTCACCCAATCCTGGTATCCAAGGACAAGGCTGTTTCGTTGACAAGTTATTGTTCAATGAAATGTTCACGTTTTTCTGTGTTTCTGGCTTCTATGTTGGCAGCCATGACATTAGAATCACCTTAAGGACTATGCTACCCCAATCTGTATAAAACAAAGACTCACTCAATGCGAAGAATGTAATTGCGATTAAATTAAACCCACGCGATGAGATTAGAGTAACATATTGTATATATTAGCTGAAAATGTTTCATTCAGGTGCTGCATAAGCAAGGGATATTTGTTCACTTTGAAATTCTCAACACTGTTATCCCATAAATTCAAATTGAATATACACAAATTATGCATCAAAATGGAGGTTGTGGTGAATAGAATACGAGCAATATATGCAGTCAACTCATAGTTGACAGCAGGCGCAAAAGGTTCCTGAAGGTCGGCTCCCGTACTCGTACCAGAACTAATAAAATATTTCCGGCGAACTCGTGGCCAAATGTTCTTCAGATGTCAAAGAACAACGCTAGGCATTCAAAACACTTTAGGATGCAGCGACAGGTCTGCATTTGGGAAAAGGACAACACTGTCTGCATTTTTAAGCTGCTATATAAGTAATAGAATTTTGTTTATTTTAAAATTCCCACCTCTGATATTCCTTAAGGTGCTACATAAGTAATGGAAGTTTATTTTGAAAATTCGCACCTCTGATATTCCTTAAATTCAAATTAAATATGCGCAAATTGTACATCAAAATGAAGATTGAGATATATAGAACACGAAACACATGTGTGAGCAATTCATAGTGTCGGTATCAAAATTCGTCAAAACACAGCGACAGAGCTGCATGGAGGTAAATTCCAAAACCTTCGCTTTTGTTTACACATGAATTTACTTTCGATTTCCGGTCGACGTCATCGGACGTAAAAAGCATCGATATACAACGCCGTCTAAAATCAAATAATGCAAGATCGCCTTAAGGGGTAGCTTTGGGCATTTTGTAAATTTTCACCATGCCCTAAATACGAATTAAAGCGGTGACATATTATATACCAACATAATGACAAGTATACGAAACACGAATTTACCAACTTTTGGAAATTTAAAAAAAAAATTTTTGCTTTTGATGACGAAGAAATTGCCAGTCGCATAAGTAACCGTCAGGATTAACAAGGAATAGATTGGTAATTCGAATGTCTGAGTTGTGAATAAGGCTCCACACTCCATACTCGGAGAAAGCATATTTATCATTTCATCACCAACGTGGTCAGAATGCACAGGGACAATGGATGACCACAAACGCTTCATTCTGTTTGTCCGACACGTTGTTGTGATCACGTGGGTTTTTGGGTGAAGTTGTGAAATTTCATTTCCAACGATCTGAAATCTTCAAGCATTTCACTGCTGTTTTTGAATCTGGCAGGCGATGTAATGTACAACTCAAAATACATGCAAAGGAAAATATTCAACTGACAATGTAAGAAATGCGAGATGCAGTCAATAGTAGTGCTGTTGAATTCCAAAACTGTACAATGTGACGCAAGTGTCAGCAAGGGATTAATACGCCACCAATTCGAACTATTATTTGGTTGGTGATGATGATCAGAACATAAAAGTGGAAAATTATATTTGAAAACAAAAATATATTCACATCAACATACATTACAGTCGTCACAATTGTATGTTTACGAAAAAATAATTTTACTGTCGCCGAACTGTATTAGTGACGTAAAAAAGGCTTGATGAAGTCTGCTACAAAAAAGACCAATGTCAAGGATAATTATCAAAAAGGTTTTTTCCTGTTCACCAAATATTGAGAAATGTCGTACCATCGTAAATTTAAATATCTCCCTCACACAACCGCATTGTGTATAAGACGGATCAACCTCGATTTTGGGCACTGTTAGCACCCAAAGGTTGCGAAAATCGCGGTGTGTTGACACTTTATGG
The DNA here is from genome assembly GCA_031216915.1 of Pictodentalium vernedei. Classification (NCBI taxonomy): domain Eukaryota; kingdom Metazoa; phylum Mollusca; class Scaphopoda; order Dentaliida; family Dentaliidae; genus Pictodentalium; species Pictodentalium vernedei. The sequence continues at coordinate 420,455,501 of CM062289.1, read as the reverse complement.
ACAGAAATGGAGAAATTCCGCTAGGCTGACAAAAATTCACACGAATTACTAAATGAGACCACAACGTGTAATAAGTGTTTAGATAAATGAATTTAATAACCAACACAATTCCGACATTGTTCGAGCCGGTAACCCTCCGCCTGTGAAATTAGTATTTATAAACAGATCAGATATTAATGTTCTTAAATCTCATGAGAAAACAGTCAAGCCTCCCCAAACAGCAACTACGGAAGGCCGATAGTTCCAAAACAAATGAAGCATACCAAATCAGGTTCATAAATGAATTGGAAGCCAGGATGTCCAACTAAGTGTAGCCGATTGGTGAAAGTATTCAGCATGCAGGGCAGGTCACTGTTGTTTTGGACACTCTTGACAGCTGTCACTGCTCATGAAACCCCAGAAATGGACACATATAACACTGAGGAGGTTTGTCAGTTCACCCGTTTTTGGTGTATCAATCTCATTGTATGTTACAAATTTGATACAGATCTCATGCAAAATGGCACAGGATTGTGTGTGTGAGGGGGGGGGGGGGGTGGGTAAGGTCACAGCAGAATCACAAAAGCCACGTTTGACATTCTTCATTGTTCATTGATGCACTCTCTCATGACTCCATACTTATTCTTCTGAACCGTGAGGATTTGACCCTTGGTTAACTTCATAAAAGGTAAACAAACACAAGAAAAATGGAAGCCCCTTTTGAAATGTAGGCATCCTAAATTACAATTTGTCTCGTGGTCTGATTCTTGCAAGAGAGATAAAGATTTCTCTGAGTCTGTACTAGAAGGATTGCAGAATTTAACTATTCAAGAAATTTAAGGTATTTTATTGTCTAAAATCTGGTCTGTTACTTACGCCATAGCAGACTTTCAGTCGGTGCTATCTACCACATGGCAGCAATTCCATAGCAAGTTTCAGTTTTCACATGTTCTATGTTTCATTCCAAGCATTTTGGTATATAATATATTGGGGTTATTCATTTTGGGTCTTTTTTAGACTTGGAAGCAAATTACATGAACTTTGACCAAAGTTAGGTTGGACCTCCCCTTAAGGGTCTTTTTAAGTAATGGGAGTGGGCGCGGTGGCGTCGCGGTAACCGGTTCTCGTCAGATCACCGAAATTAAGCAAGGTCGAGCGCGGTTAGCAGTTGGATGGGTGACCATTTCAGCGGCTGATTCGTGCTCCCGTGGTGTGTCCTTGGGCAAGGCACTTAACCCCGATTGCCTGTATGGAGGCTCGATGACGCTGTGTACTAAGGCGTACTGCACGTCGATGGTGCGCGTGTCTTCAACCAATCTAACCCTGCCTGTCCCGCGGTGCAGAGTTCAGAGTTACGATGTTGGAGAGCTGACAGCTGCTCGGTAGTTCTCTCCGGGTACTCCGGCTTCCTCCAACCGTAAAACTGTCAGACATGATATGACCCTGGCTGTTAATGTGTCGTTAAACTCTTATAAAAAAAGTAATGGGATTTTGTTTATTTTGAAAATTCTCACCTCTGATATACCTTCAATTCAAATTAAATATAAAACAAAGTGTACATCAAAATGAAGATTGAGATGTATAGAACACGAAACACATGTGTAATCAACTCAGAGTAGACTGTAGGCACCAATGGTTCCTGGAAGTCTGCTACCGTATTCATACCTGAATTGATAATTTAATTTTTCTCGAGAACAACATCTGGCCAAATGTGCTTTACACATCCAAGAACAAGGGTATCAACATTCTTCCAAAACACAGCGACAGTGCTGCATGGGGGTAAATTCCAAAACCTTTGCTTTTGTTTACATATGAATTTACCTTAAATTTCCGATCGACGTCTAAAAACAAATAAGATCGCCTTAATACAGTATACTGTTATTAGCTAGAGACAGCACAGTTGCTATATTCAATGCAAGGTATGATACCTGTCGAAATTTCTTAGAATTACGATTTTCTTTTTCGATGGAAATTCGTGGTATCGAGTGATTTGCGCATGTCTGGAAACCATCTTAAATAAAAAATGCAGACAGTGTTGTCCTTTTCCAAAATGCAGTCCTATCGCTGCACTCGAAAGTGTTTTGAATGCCTAGCTTTGTTACTGAATATCTGAAGCACATTCGGCCACGAGTTCTTGCGAAATATTATTTTATTATCAGTTCTGGTACGAATACGATAGCAGTCTTCCAGGAACCAGTGGGGCCTGCTGTCAACTGAGTTGATTACATATGTTTCGTGTTCCATACATCCCAACCTTCATTTTGATGTATAATTTGTGTATATTTAATCTGAATTGAAGGAATATCAGAAGTGAGAATTTCAAAAACACAATTCCATTACTTATATAGCCCCTTAATACAGGATACTATCAATAGGCTGCACAGTTGCCATATTCAATGCAAGGTGTCATGATAACTGTTGAAATTTCGTAGAATTAGGATTGTTTTTCGATGGTAATTCGTGGTATCGAGTGATTTGCGCATGTCTGTCGAACATGGAAACCATCTTAAATAAAAATGCAGACAGTGTTGTTCTTTCCCCAAATGCAGTCCTATCGCTGCACTGGAAAGTGTTTTGAATGCCAAGCTTTGTTCTTGGATATGTGAAGCACATTTGGCTATGAGTTCTCGCGAAATATTATTTTATCAGCTCTGGTAAGAATAAGGTAGCAGACTTCCAGGAACCAGTGGTGCCTTCTGTCAACTCTGAGTTGATTACATATATTTCGTGTTCTATAAATCTCATCCTTCATTTTGATGTATAATTTGTGTATATTTAATTTGAATTGAAGGAATATCATAGATGAGAATTTCAAAACAATTTCATTACTTATATAGCACCTCAACCCCTAGCACACTGGTGGTATTTCAAATTTTGGTAACTGACTCCATTTTGCCCATGCAGCATGAAAAAATTATATTACATCTTGTTTGATAGAGCTCAATAAGCTCTGTCAAACGAGATATAATTTTTTAAATTCTCAGTTGCGTTGTGGCAAAAATTTGCTCCTGACAACATTGGTATTTTGACTTCAGAGTGCAGAGGATTGGGGTGCTATATTGGTAACATAATTGTTTTTGAAATTCCCACCCCTCATATTTCTTAAATTCAAATGAAATATACACAAATTATACATCAAAATGAAGGATGAGTTGTATAGAACACGAAGCACATATGTAATCAACTCAGTTGACAAGACACCACTGGTTCCTGGTAAAATATTTCGCGAGAATTCGTAGCCAAATGTGCTTCAAATATCCAATAACAAAGCTAGGCATTCAAAACACTTTCGAATGCAGCGATAGGACTGTATTTGGGAAAAAGACAAAACTGTCTGCATTTTTAATTGAAGATGGATTCCAAGTTCGACAGACATGCGCAAATTACTTGATACCACGGGTTTCCATTGACAAATAAAATCGTAATTATGAGAAATTTCAACCGGTGTTATGGTACCTGGCATAGAATATGGCAAATGTGCAGTCTCTATATAGTAGCAGTATTCTGTATTAAGGCGATCTTTCTCATTATTTGATTTTAGACGGCGTTGTATATCGATTCTTTTTCCGTCCGATGACGTTGACCGGAAATCCAAAGTCATTTACAAATTCTAAATAAAGCCGTCAGTTTTGGAATTTACCCCATGCAGGTCTGTCGCTGTGTTTTGAAGAATTCTGATGCCCAAGCTTTGTTCTTGGATATGTGAAGCACATATGGCCACTAGTTTGTTCACAGGAAATATTATTGTATTACCAGTTCTGGTACGAATATGGTAGCAGACTTCTAGGAACCAGTGGTGCCTTCTGTCAACCCTGAGTTGATTACATGTGTTTTGTGTTCTATACATCTCGACCTTGATTTTGATGTATAATTTGTGGATATTTAATTTGAATTTAAGGAATATCAGGTGATGAGAATTTAAAAATAAACAAAATTCCATTACTCATATAGCACCTTAACCCCCTTCACACTGATTCAAAATATCCAGATTTGAAGTAGCTATTTTTCCCATAATTCAACTGGGAATTTATCCAATTCAATCTTGTTTGACAGATCTCATTGAGCTCTGTCAAACAAGATTGAATTATTTAAATTTCTAGTGGAATTATGGGAAATATTTGCACCCTGAACTTTAGATATTTCGACATCAGTGTATAGGGGGTTAAGGTGCTATATTGGTAACAGAATTGTTTATTTTGAAGCATTTCGAATGTTTCATACCTGCTGGATCATGGCTAGTTGATTAACACACCAATGATAAATGAAAAGACAAAAAATGAATTTTGAAGTGAAAAAAATGAATTAAATGTCAAATTGAAAATATAGCTACAGCTCAATACGTGGGAAATATCACTGAAATAGTGAAACCAAAATATTCAATGAACATCTATCCAGTAGCAATGACCCACTAAATAATTTTTAAAAATATCTAAATAATTTTAAAAATGACAAGATCAAATTGTTTTGTTTCAATGAACAAATGCCCAATGCAGAACTTCCTAAATCCTAAAAAAATGGTCCAATAACAAAGCTAGGCATTCGAAATACTTTAGGATGCAGCTATAAGACCGCATTTGGGAAAATAACACTGTCTGTATTTTTCATAAAAGATGGATTTCATGTTCCACGGACATGAGCAAATCACTCGATACTACGGATTTCCATCGAAACGCATTCGTAATTCTAAGAAATTTCAACAGGGGTCATAATACCTTGCATAGAATATGGCAACAGTGACGCGTCTGTATAAAATAGTATGCTGTATTAAGGCGATCTTTCTCATTATTTGATTTTAGACGGCGTTGTTTTTCGATGCTTTTTCCGTCCAATGACAAATGACCGGAAATCGAAAGTAAACCCAATTGTATACAAAGCCGTCAGTTTTAAAATTTTCCGGCATGCAGATCTGCCGGTGTGTTTTAGGGGATTTTGATGCCCGAGCTTTGTTCTTGGATATATGAAGCACATTTGGCCACAAGGTGTGAAATATTATTGTATTATCAGTTCTGGCACGAATACGGTAGCAGACTTCCAGGAACCAGTGGTGCTTTTTACATGTGTTTCGTGTTCTATACATTTCAACCTTCACTTTGATGTATAATTTGTGTATTTAATTTGAATTTAAGGAATATCAGAGGTGGGGATTTCAAAATAAACAAAATTCTATTATATAGCGTCTTAACTTTTAAAACAAAAAGACGAAAGGTAACTAATTTTGCATGAGTGGTACTGAGTGTATGGTGAAAAAAGCATTCAACCTCTGTTGGATAATTAGATTGTCTCATGTTTGGAAGGACAATTCCTTTCCATTACCGAGTATCAAGTGGTAATCATTTCTACTGTAATCATGCATGTTATTGTTTGGCCACACAGACCAGTTATAATGACTCTGTACGTGTGTATTGGTTAAGTGTCTTGGGATTTTAAGGATGTCCTTCTGTATCATTTGTAAAACAACATGTAATTAATTTACCATTTTCTGTGTCAATTTCAAAATACTTTTCTGAGGTTATAAATTTTAGTTGGTAATTGCCACTAGATAGATCTTTACTGAATATTTTGGTTTAATTTAACTATTTCAGTGTTTCCCATGTAGCGGTTTTTTTTTAAATTCGATAATTAAGTCATTTTTTCACTTCAAAATCACTTTCTGATCTCCAAATTCATCATCGATGTGTTAACCCCCTGCACACTGATGTCAAAATATCCAGATTTGAAGTAGCCATTTTTCCCATAATGCAACTGGGAATTTAACCAATCCAATCTTGTTTGACAGAGCTCATTGAGCTCTGTCAAACAAGATTGAATTGGTTAAATTTCTAGTAGCATTATGGGAAATATTTGCACCCTGAACTTTAAATATTTCGACATCAGTGTGCAGGGGGTTAACCAAATAGCCGTGATCCAACAGACCTGAAACATCAACATTCAAAATGTTTCAATTGTGTATTTTGGCACTGTGCTTTTTTGGTTGAAATTTAGGGTAAGTCATTAATGATACCTTGCAAATAATATGGCAACTGTGCATTCTCCATATAATAATAGCAGGTAGACTTATGGTGCTATATAAGTAATGGAATTTTGTTTCTTTGGAATTCCCACCTCTGACATAACTTAAATTCAAATTAAATATACACAAACCATACATCAAAAATGAAGATTGAGAGGAATAGAATACGAAAAATATATGAAATCCACGCAGAGTTGACAGCAGGCACCACTGGTTCCTGGAAGTCCGCTACCACATTCGTACCAGAACTGATAATACAATATATATGCAAAGCTAGGGATTCAAAACACTTGAGAGTGCAGCGATAGAACTGCATTTGGGAAAAGGACAACACTGTCTGCATTTTTATTGAAGATGGATTCCATGTTCGACAGACATGCGCAAATCACTCGATACCACGAATTTCCATCGAAAAACAATCGTAATTCTAAGAAATTTCAACAGGTGTCACGATACCTTGCATAGAATATGGCAACTGTGCAATTTTTATATAATAATAGTATTCTGTATTAAGGCGATCTTTCTCATTATTTGATTTTAGATGGCGTTGCATATCGATGCGTTTTCCATCCGATGACGTTGACTGGAAATCGAAAGTAATTTTCAGTGTCAACAAAGGCGACAGTTTTGGAATTTACCCCCATGCAGGTCTGTCGCTGTGTTTTGAAGAATTTTGATGCCCTAGCTTTGTTCATGGACATGTGAAGCACATTTGGCCACAAGTTCGCGTGAAATAATTTTTCAGTTCTGGTACGAATGCGGTAGCAGACGTTCATGACCCAGTGGTGTCAATCGTCAACTCGATGAATTGATTGCATACATGTTTCGTGTTCTATACCTCCCAACCTTCATTTTAATGTTTAATTTGTGTATATTTAATTTGAATGTAAAGAATGAGGTGGGAATTTCAAAAACCCATTTATCTTATATAGCACTTTAAAGCGATCTTATTATTTGATTTTAGACGGCATTTTATGTCTATGATTTTTCGGTCGGATGACCTTAAACAATGTCAAACAAAGCCGAGAGTTGGGGAATTTACCCCCACGCAGCTCTGTTGCAGTAGTGTGAATTTCAAAGTGAACAAATTAAGCTTGCTTATAGAGCACCTTAACCCCCTGCACTCTGATGTCAAAATATCAAAATTTCAGGCAGAAAAAATTCCCCATAATGCAACTAGAAATTTAACCAATTCAATCTCGTTTGACAGAGCTCATTGAGCTCTGTCAAACGAGATTGAATTGGTTAAATTTCTAGATGCATTATGGGGAAAAAACAGCTTCCTGAAATTTTGATATTTTGACATCAGAGTGAAGGGGTTTAAGGTGCTATATAAGTAAGGGAAATTTGTTTACTTTGAATTTTCCACCTCTGATATTCCATAATTTGATTAAATATACACAAATTATACATCAAAATGAAGGTTGTGATGTATAAAACACGAAACGTATGTACAAGCAACTCAATGACTTGGCAGCAGGCCCCATTGGTTCCTGGAAGTCTGCCATGTTCGTACCAGAACTGATAAAATATTTCAGGCGAACAACATGTGACCAAATCCAAGAACAAAGATACGGCATCAAACATATTCAAAACGCAGCGACAAAGCTGCGTGGGGGTAAATTCCAAAACTGTCTTTTTTTTTTTTTACATTGTAAATTACTTTCGATTTTCGGTCAACGTCATCGGACGAAAAAAGCATCGATACACAACGCCGTCTAAAATCAAATGAGAAAGATCGCCTTAAGGTGCTATATTAGTAATGGAATTTTGTTTATCTTGAAATTCCCACCTCTGACATGCCTGAAATTAAAATTAAATATACACACATTATACATCAAAATGAGGGTTGTGATGTAAAGAATACGAAAAATATATGCAGTCAGCTCATAGTTAAGATGTATAGAACACGAAAAAAATGTAACCAAGTCATAGGGTTGACAGCAGGCACCTGGAAGTCTGATACCGTATTCGTACCAGAACAGATAATACAATAATATTTCTTGAGGACAACTTGTGGCCAAATGTGCTTCACGCATCAAAGAATTTGCCGTGGAACAGTCATGTGGCAGAAAGCACTACCTGAAAGTTTGATATGGCATACGAGACCAGATTTTATACAATGAAATACATCAAATTTACTGAATAGTTAAATTCTGCAATCCTTCTGTTACAAACTCGGAGAAATCGTTTTCTCATTCTTGCAAGGAACGGACCGCAACACTAACTGCAATTTAGGATGTCTAAATATCAAAAGGGCTTCTATTTTTCTTTACCTTTTACGAAGTTCACCAAGGGTCAAATCTACAAAGTTCATAAGTATGGAGCCATGAGAGAGTGCATCAATATATACTATTCAAAAAAGTAGAGGATATTTGATAAAAATGAGATATATGAAGAAATATATTTATATTTTCATCAAAAAGACAGTTGAGGCATTGCACTGTGGCATCTGGTGAATGATTCCAGCGATAGTTGGGTGTCTGACAAGCACACATTCCACGTACTGAGCTGTAGAAGACATGGACGGTCAGAGAATTCACCACATTGTCAAATACCTCAATATCTTGTAAATCCTCCTTGGTTCGCGAGACAAGAGCGGATCCGACGTGGCATGCTCACCAAACGTCAAATATCAGCTTGCCTGATGTTATTCCATTCTTCCTGCAGTGCAGCGGCCAGTTCCAGGACATTGGTAGGGGCTGCTGGCTTTGCCGTAAGCGACTGCCAAGCATATCCCAGACGTGCTCGATTGGTGAAAGGTCTGGACTTTGTGCTGGCCAAGGCACTGTAGTGATGTTCTGCTCTTGGAGGAACTCTGTAGTGACACGGGCCCTGTGTGCTCTTGCATTGTCATCTTGGAAAATGAATCGACGGCCGTGACGTCGCGCAAATGGTACCACATGAGCTGCTAACATGCTTTCACGGTAGTACTGCCCTGCGACACACCCTTGGATGACGGGTAATGTTCGCGTGTCTCGGTTATGCCTCCCCACACCATAACCGATCAACCACCAAAACGACCCTTCTGCCTAACGGTTACCCCATGGTATCGTTCGTTCCGCCGCCGCCACAGTGTTTCGCCTGTCGTTGAAGTCGACAGTGAACCTGGATTCATCGGAAAACATGACGTTTCTCCACAGACGAGTGTCCCAGCGCTGTCGTGCTCCACACCAATTACGCCTTGCTGCGATGTGACTTTCAGTCAAACGTGGAATTATTCGGGGTTGTCGAGCGTATAAATTCCAGCTGTGTAGCCGATTTCGGATAGTCTGACCACTCGCACATCTGTCGCTCGCTGCAGCTGCTGTCCAATTTTTGAGGCACTTTGATGGTTACATAATGCTGTGGTTCGTATGAAACGATCCTGTTAGCAGTTGTCGACCGACGTCTGTCAACACTTCATGTCTGACGGTAGCGTGACCACAACCCGCTAATCACCGATTGAGTAACGTTGGGAATATGATCCACTGCAGTCTGTCTGTTGCCAGTTTCCAACATGCCAATGGCACGTAAACGTTCGTTACGTGTCGGTCTTCACATACCTTGAAAGTTACGTTTCGACCAGAAACTATTGATGAATGAGTTTAGACCAAGAAAAGAACGATGAGACCTCCGAAAAAGCCCGTCCAGTACAAATGAAAATTTCAAAACGCACCCCAGACATTACCGCGGCGTTCGTACGAAAAAACTGCACGAAGTTTTCGTGGGCCGGTGACATTCATGATCCACACTAAACTTGGTAACATATTAATGTATCCAATCAGGCGTATCCAATATCATTTTCCGAAAATATCAACATCAGTTTGGATATCCCCTACCTTTTTGAAAAGTATAAAATGAAGAATTCCAATGTGGCTTTTGTGAGTCTGCTGTGACCATACCGCCCCCCCCCCCCACCCTCCCACAAATTCTATGCCATTTCGCATGAGATCTGGGTCAAATTGGTAAAATATGAGATTGATATTCCAAAAAAAGAGAACTGCCAAACTTCCTCATTTGGTATTATCTGTCCATTTCTGTATAAGCAATGACAGCTGCCAAGAGTGCCATTTGAATGTTCAAGTGTGGCCAAAATAACAATGACCTGCCCTGTGTGCAGAATACTTCCATCAGTCAGCTTCGTCAACCCTTTACCTAACCTGAAAAGTAGACAATTGCAAAAATAATTCTTGAATAACTAATTTTTTTCATTTTATGTCTCAAAAACATAGGTTATGACCCCTCGTTGGAACGAGCTCGACGAGCTCGTTCCAACGAGGGTCATAACCTATGTTTTTGAGACAAAAAAATGGAAAAAATAATGAAAATTGGCGATTTTTGAGAATAGCGCTGGCCGGTTTTGGCCGTTATGTTAGTTAGGTAAAGGGTTAAATTAGAAAATACTGCTTCTAATTCATTTGTGTACATGGTGTGGTATGCTTCATTTGTTTTGAAACTGTCGTCCTTCTATAGTTGCTGTTTGGGGAGGCTTGACTTGCTTTCTCGTGATATTTGAGAACATTAATAACTGATCTGCTCACCAATATTAATTTTATTGTCATTGGGTTACCTGCCTGAACAATATCGGAATTATGTTTATTAAATTCATTTATCTAAAAACTTGAGACGTTGTGGTCAAATTTCGGTAATTCGTGTTATTTTTGTCCGCCAGGCGGCTATTTTTGTCCGCCAGGCGGCTATTTTTGTCCGCCAGGCGGCTATTTTTGTCCACAGATTGTCAACACATAGATTTTCGCAACCTTTTGGTGCCAAAAGCGATTAAAATCGACGTTGATCCATCACACACAATGCTGTTGTGCGAGGAAGACATTTAAATTTACGATGGTGTATTTCACTATATTTGGTGAACAGCAAAAAACTTTTCCGAAAATTCGTCTTTTTTACTAGCAGACTTCACCAAGCCTTCATTACATCACTAACATAGTTCGGCGACAATAAAATTACTTTTTTGTAAGTATACAATTGTGAGGACTGCAGTTTATGTTGAGGTGAATATTTCTGTTTCTAAATATAATTTTTCACTTGTTTTGATCGACACCACCCAAATAATAGTTCGAATCGGTGGCGGATTAATCCCTTGCTGAAACTTGCGTTACTTTGTACAGTTTCTGAACTCAACAGCGCTACGAAGGACTGTATCTCGCAATTATCGCATTGTCAATTGAATATTTTACTATGAATATATTGTGTGTTGTACATTACATCGCCCCTCAGATTCGAAAAGGGCAAAATGTTGGAAGATTTCAGATTTTAGGAAATCAAGTTTCCCAACTTGGCCCGAAAACCACGTGACCATAACAAGCAATGTCGTCCGAACACAATGTCTGGTTTGTGGTCATCCATTTTCCTCTGAGCGTTCTCAACACGTTGGTGAGGAAATGATAAATATGCTGTGTGGAGTCTTTTATTTACAACTCGGACATTAGCATTAATATTCCTTGTTAATCCAGTCGGTTACTTATGCGGCTGGCAATTTCTTTGTCAACAAAAGTGAAACATACCAGCCAGACAAGGGTTTGTAAACTAAGTCTCGGCTTGGCGTAGTAAGCGTTATTGGATTTGGGTTTTGTTTTGATGTGGCCGGAGAAGACTGATATACTAGTACTTGGATACCTTAACTGCATGTATTGAACTGACATGTGTTTATCGTTCAATAATTGTTTGTTCCCGTCTCGGTTAGCACGTGGAGTCCGAGTCAATTTAGTACACTTCATGTATATAATCGCTGTTTGGTTTGAGTGAGGAGTCTATTGAAGAGCAGCTGAGAGGTAATTTCCAGTTATTCCAACTGGAGGATATTCATTTTGACCGAGGTAAATTATTAGTCATGTTTGGGAGGATTCATGGAATTTTCTTGGATAGATTTAATGGATAGTCCTTTGAATCCTCCCTCGTATTGACTGGCAGTGATACCCCCCCCCCCCACCCACCCACCCCCCCCCCACCCCCGTAGGCAGATATTGGAATATTGAGGGAATATGTGTTGTAAACATGAAATAGCCTGGATCGTACGCTTTGCTCATTAACGATGACATTTAATTTCTGGTGAGGGCCAGATATAGATGGTTGCCAGAGTGTAATGGATGACTCTTTTTTTATCGAGTGCGGGAGGTGTTACTGATTTTTATATAGACGCGTATTAAGGGCCTATATAAGTAATGGAATTTTGTTTATTTTGAAAATTCTCACCTCTCATATTCCTTCAATTCAAATTAAATATACACAAAATATACATCAAAATGAAGATTGAGATTCATAGAACACGAAACACATGTGTAATCAACTCGTAGAGTCGACTGTAGGCACCACTGGTTCCTGGAAGTCTGCTGCCGTATTCGTACCAGAACTGATAATTTAATAATACTTCACGAAAACAACTCGTGGCCAAATGTGCTTTACATATCCAAGAACAAAGCTAGGGGGATCAACTTTCTTCAAAACACGGCGACAGCTGCATGGGGGTAAATTCCAAAGCCTTTGCTTTTGTTTACGTATGATTATACTTTCGATTTCCGGTCGACGTCATCGGATGGAAAAAGCATGTACAAAACAACGCCGTCTAAAATCAAATAATGAAAAAGATCGCCTTCATACAGTATACTGTTATTAGATAGAGATTGCACAGTTGCCATATTCAATGCAAGGTATCATGATACCTGTTGAAATTTCTTAGAATTACGATTTTGTTTTTCGATGGAAATTCGTGTTATCGAGTGATTTGCGCATGTCTGTCGACCATGGAAACCATCTTCAATAAAAAATGCAGACAGTGTTGTCTTTTTCCCAAATGCTGTCCTATCGCTGTATTCGAAAGTGTTTTGAATGCCTAGCTTTGTTATTGGATATATACTCGCCCAAAAAAGAGTGTGCATTGCAGAAATTGATCAAACTCCAAAAAAATAATTTCGTAGGTGTAAAGAGTGTTAACCTGTTCATGAATAAGTTATATTGAACACAAAAACAGCTTTCCCCGTTAAAATTGCATTAACGTTAAATGACGTGCTGCACGTTTGTGAAAAGGCATGTTTTGCACTGGAGAGTCTGAAAATTCATGCAGCAGTGTGAATCCTTGGGTATTTAAACACTAAAGTAAGGCTTTCCTATCGTTCACATTCAAACTTGCGCTGCTGTTATAACGACTCCACATTAGCATGCCAAGATTGACAATGAATCAACGTCTCCTTGCCCTGGGTATGGTTAGAGCTGGCAGAACACGGAGGTAACACTGTAGACAGGCTAGTCCATCGACATACACAACATGACTTTCGAGACCGACCCCGCTCCGGGAGACCCCGAGTTACCACCCCTGCACAAGATCTGTATATCCGTGTCGTCCATCTCCAGAACCGGCAACGACGACAGCCAGGAACATCCCTAACCTGAGACGGATACATCCTCAAACAGTAATCAACCGGCTGAGAGAATACGGCTTACGTCCTCGAAGACCTGCAATTCGTCCGATTTTGACGTTACGTCATCGTCGTGCTCGACTGCAGTGGTGTAGACAACATCTCAGGCATCCCTTACACTGGTGGCGACGTGTTTTATTCACAGATGAATGTCGTTTCCATTTTTCATCAGATGGCCGCCAGAGAGTGTACAGACGACGAAACGAACGCTACGCAGATCCATGTGTCATGGAGCGAAACCGTTATGGGGGAGGGTCTCTCATGGTGTGGGGTGGCATCACTGCCCGTAACAGAACTGAGCTGGTCATTATTGATGGCAATCTCAATGCAGCCAAATATCGTGATGAAGTGTTTACACCTGTTGTTGTCCAATTTCTGCAACGTCACGGCCCGTCATTCTACAGCAGGACAACGCCCGACCCCACGCAGCTCGTGTTGTTCAACAGTATCTGCAGCAACAAGTGGATGTTCTTCCCTGGCCCGCAAATTCGCCCGATATCTCACCAATTGAGAACGTATGGGACGAAATGAAACGTCAGCTACGCCGGCTTCCACATGCACCGTCAACGCTTGTGGAACTCCAGCTTATCAGAATATGGAACAACATCCCACAACACTTCCATGCTATCTTGTTCGCTTCCATTAGGCGTAGATGCACAGCAGTAGTCGATGCAGACGGAGGTCATACCAGATATTGAGTGTGTGACTTTTGTGTTTGACACTATTGTCTTTGACTCTCCATGGCACCAAGAGTATTCGTCGTAGCGTAATGAAATTTCTCGTGTTGATCACAAATTGATTCATCTGTGATTGAATAAAATTTTCATGAATGAAAATGATATATATCTTTAGTGTTATGTTTAGCACGCACACATTCTTTTTGGGAGAGTATATGAAGCACATTTGGCCACAAGTTGTTCTGATGAAATATTATTTTATCAGTTCTGGTGCGAATACGGTAGCAGACTTCCAGGAACCAGTGGTGCCTACAGTCGACTCTATGAGTTGATTACATATGTGTTTCGTGTTCTATACATCCCAACCTTCATTTTGATGTATAATCTTTGTATATTTAATTCGAATTTAAGGAATATGCGAGGTGAGAATTTTCAAAATAAACAAAATTTCATTACTTATTTTGGCCCTTAAAATGATGTGCAAGTCGGTACAATGAATTTTATGGAAGGCCAGCTCACCTCCATTGAGGTTTGCACTGGATAATTTATTGGTTTTCTTGTGGGTGTAGAAATAGGCGCGTGTTTTGGTAGCGGAACTCATTTGAGTGCGCTTTGCCGGAACAGGATTGGGCGAGGTGTTTTGGGTGGCGGAACTCCGTAGAGTACGCGAAACCATAACTGATTACAGCTTACTTTAGCTCACTTGGGGTAAGGTAAGCGTCATAGCAGCTTTATTCGCGCATTGAGAAAGATTGTACGCGTCAAGTGACATTGGTGAAGAAACGCGTTAACCACAATGAGGAGCGGTGCTTGTTTACCTTGGTAGGCAAGCCCCGCTCACCATAACAAACCTCCATTGGATTAATAGTATTAAGTCCTTTAGTGACCAGAGGGTATTGATATATTTTTTCAAGTCCAGGTAAAACAATATCCCCACGAGTTAAACCTCATAATACACAAGTTTAGGGTCTTGTATCTATAGGAGTTTAATAAAAAATATATTAACATTCATTATAATTTTGTTCATTGAACCTTAGATTTGTTAGCCCCGAGAGAATGGATATAGGGGAATCGTACCTGATTCTTTCGGCCCTTACGTTTTCCAAACTGCTGTCCCCCATATGGACCCTCTCATTGTTTTGAGTGCAGCCATTGTGCAAGACTTCCTCGTTGTAGAAAGACTTGTAGCACTAGCTTCACCCAAAACCTTACAAGGCACCACTTGTGGAGTGAAGAGGGTGGGGTTAATGGAGTCTGTTGCAAAAGCAAAAACAATTTTTTGGAAAAAGTGGATAAATTTGGGTTTTGTGGAATTGTGATTATTTTGGTATATGTCGTTATTCACCGCCTCAATTCGTATTTAGGGCATTGTGAAAATTTTCAAAAAATGTCCAAAGTAATGTTGGACGACCCCTTAAGGAATATCGGAGGTGGGGATTTCAAAATAAACAAAATTCCATTTCTTATATAGCACCTTAATACAGCATACTGTTATATAGACTGTACAGTTGCCATATTCTATGTCAGGTATCATGACACCTGTTGGAATGTCTTAGAATTATGATTTTCATTTTCTATGTTAACCCTTCACCCAACGTAACGTTCAAAACCGGCCAGCGCTGCTCTCAAAAATCGCCTATTAATTTTAATTATTTTTTCATTTTTTGTCTCAAAAACATAGGTTATGACCCCTCATTGGAACGAGCTCGTGGAGCTCGTTCCAATGAGGGGTCATAACCTATGTTTTTGAGACAAAAAATGAAAAAAAATAGTTACTCAAAAATTTTTTTTGCAAGTGTCGTCTGCTTTTCATGTTAGGTAAATGATTAATTCGTGGTATCGAGTGATTTGCGCATGTCCGTCGAACATGGAAATCACCTTCAATATAAAATGCAGATAGTGTTGTCTTTTTCCCAAATGCAGTCCTATCGCTGCGTTCAAAAGTGGTTTAAGTGCCTAGCTTTCTTGGATATGTGAAGCACATTTGGCCACAAGTTCTCGTGAAATATTTTATTTTCAGTTCTGGTAAGAATACGGTGCAGACTTCCTGGAACCAGTGGTGCCTGCTGTCAACTCTGATTTGATTACATGCGTGTTTCGTGTTCCATACATCACAGCCTTCATTTTGCTGTATAATTGGTGTATGTTTAAGGTGCTGTATAAGAGAATTGTTTATTTTGAAATTCCCACCTCTGATATTCTTTTAGGACAAGATTACCCCAAATTTCAACCAAAATGCAGTGCCAAAAGACACAATTGAAACATTTCAGTTCTTTCACATCGGTTGGGTCACGAGTATTTTGATTAAAACATCAACGATAAATGAAGACCCCAAAAAGTGATTTTGAAGTGAAAATACTGACTTAATTATCGAATTTAAAAAAAAACGGCTACAGCTGAATACGTGGGAAATATCACTAAAATAGTTAAAATATTAAGTGAACATCCATCTAGTGCAGTCTCCATATAATAATAGTGTGGAGTATGAATGCGATCTTATTTGATTTTAGACAGCATTGTATGTCGATGCTTTTTCGGCCCAGATGACATTGACCAAAATGTAAAACGGACCACGAAAACAGTCGAGAGTTTTAGGAATTTACCCCACAAATCTCTGTTTCTGAGTTTTAAATAATTTTGATTTCCGTGCTTTGTTCTTGGATATGAGGCACATTTGGACACAGTTCCGAAATATTATTTTATCATATGACTCGTCCGTTTTGTTCACTTTAAAACATTTGATATTTTGTTTTCATATTACTCAGTGATAAATAAAGCCTTCCGACAATTTCATTGGTCAATTTCCAAACTAGACAATTTGATTGGCTGAACAAAATAAAACTGGGCCACATTTTCATAATTGGCATAATTAGAGTTGGGAGCTTTCATTGGTCAATTTCCAAATTGGACAATTTGATTGGCGAAACAAAATACAACTGGGTGACATTTGCATAATTTCAGTTGGGAGAATTTACGTTATCTGTCCTATTTAGAGTGGGTTATATTGTATTAATCTTTTACCGACAAGAAAAACGCCATTCATTTGTTTTTATATTTAAACTTTTTGCTTCCAAAACATAGGTTATGACCCCTCATTGGAACGAGCTCGACGAGCTCGTTCCAATGAGGGGTCATAACCTGTTTTGGAAGCAAAAAATGAAATTTTGTACTTATACGAGGATGTTTTTTCCAAGTGCCGTCTGCAACTCAATTAAAGTGATGAGTTAAAAAGTCATACTAAGTGGCTAATTTGTGAGTGTGTGTCATATGATAAATAGAATATGAAATGAGTGTTTTTCTCATATAATATTTATGAAACTCGTCCGAATTTTCCGTTTGGGCTCGCCAGAGGCTCGCCCAAATGGAAAATTCTTTGACTCGTTTCATAAATATTATATGAGAAAAACACTCATTCCATATCCTCTATTTATCAGTTCTGGTACGAATACGATGGCAGACTTAAAGGAACCACTGGTGCCTGCTGTCAACTGAGTTCACTGCATTTATTATTCGTGTTCGGTACAAAACTACCTCCATTTTGATGTATAATTTGTGTGTATTTAATTTGCATTTATGGAACATAAGAGGTTGCAATTTCAAAATAAACTTCTCTTGCCTAAAAAGCACCTTAATTCAAGTCTCCATTTGTTCCCATATCTCCCAACAATTGCTTGCATTTTCTCTATGCTAACTTCGCATTCGGACACTAGTACAATGACTGCGAAGAATAGCCGTGGGATGTCCAGGTCCCCAACTGCTGCAGCCTCGGCGCTATGCAAGAGTTCATCAAAATCTTTGGTGTGCAATGCAAAAGGAATTGGCGGGAGGATGCACCCATGTTTCAGGCCTATCTCCATAGGCACTCGTTTTGTTATGTTACCCAGGCTTAGTTCACTTTGTACGTCA
The DNA here is from genome assembly GCA_031216915.1 of Pictodentalium vernedei. Lineage (NCBI taxonomy): Eukaryota > Metazoa > Mollusca > Scaphopoda > Dentaliida > Dentaliidae > Pictodentalium > Pictodentalium vernedei. The sequence goes on along the minus strand of CM062289.1, from coordinate 420,437,517 downwards.
TTTGTATAATGCTTTCAGAATTCCCACACTCTCCTCCCAGGCTCAAGACCTCAAGCTTCCGCCACATTCCCGCCCTCCATACTCTATCGTATGCCCTTTCCATATCCAGAAAGGCCATAAACATCTTTTTCTTTGATGTTCGCAGATTCCATCATTTGGGACTGTCCGCGTTGTCCTAGGGCAGGGCACATTATCCCGGTTGCCTACATGGGGCGCGATGACGCCGTGTACTAAGGCGTACTGCCCGTCAATGGTCCACGTCTTCAACCGTTGTAACCCTGCTTGAGCGGAGCTTGAAGAGAGTTAGAATGTTGAGGAGCTGACAGTTGCTCGTCGTTGCTCGGTGGTTCTCTCCGGGTACTCCGGCTTTCCCCCACCCGTAAAACTGACGGTCACGATTCGCCGTTGTGCATAAGTATGTGACCTTAAACACCAATAATTAAAATAAATCATTCGGGACAGCGTGAAAAGATGGTCAGTGACTCTACTCCCTTCCAAGATCATTTCTGGGTTTCTTCCAGAAACCCTTTCTCTTCAATCACATCCTCTAATTTCCCAAACAGGACTTGAGAGAACTTTTCCAATGTTGCTACTGACAGACATCTCCCGTTAATTGTCCAATACATCCTTTTCCCCCTTTTTGTTGTGTATAAATGTAATTTTGCTTTCTCTCCACACTTTTGGAACATCTTGTTTCTCTATTACTAAATTGAAGGAGGCCGTTTAGCTTTTACAGAGTTCCTCTGTCCAATTTTTTGAAACTCACTTTTCGTTCCTTCCCGGTTTTTATTTCGGTACACACGCCCATTTACAGTTTGGCCTTTGTTTTTGTGGGTTCTTAACTCAAGAAATAGACAGAAACAAACGATCATTTCTTATTCGAATTTATGGAATATCAGATGTGGGCAATTCAAAGTAAAATAATGTCCCTTACATAGCAGCTTAAAATTTGCTCGAGAAAATAGTAAATTGCATAGATCAGGTTTGGCACAACTTGAAATCGAACTATAATAGTCAGATCAAACTTTTCCAGTTCGTTCGGTATATATTGTTTCCAAATGTTTCGCAAAAAATTGCAACAAACCGCCATCTTTTTTTCATTTTTGAATTCGGCTTATTCTGTTTTGGTTCAAAAGAAATTTGTTTTAAAAACCGAAATTAAATTTAAATTTGAAATTCCGGATGAAATCCGCTTATCAATGTCCGAGGAAAATCTGGACCACGTGGGATTTAGTTTCGGACTTTGGTCGCTTTTGTATGCTGATTTCTTAATCTGTAAAATTCCTGAAAAATTGGGCTACCAAAGTCTGAAAACAATTGCCGGACAAACAATGATAGGCAATGACAGTTTTGATCCAAAGAACATTTTGAGTGCTGAGATTTTAAACTAAAGAGTAATTTTATTAAGACTAAATTTTTAAATTGCAAATTGCACTAACAGAACTGAAAATTCGCATGTGGAACACTAAAATTAAGGAGCTGTATGAGTCATGGAATGTTACCTTGAAGTTGTGACGGGTTATTTTCGAGGTTATCAGAAATCTAAACAAAATAATAATTGGATTTTTGTTTTAATAATTTCGCACCATTCTGAACACAAAAAAAATGAAACATTATCACATTTTTTTTAAAAATTTTTGAGGCATCGAAAATACCATGTTACCTATTTGCAAGCTAAATTTCTCATTATTTATATAGCACTATAAGGTGCTGTATAAGTAAGAGAAACTTGTTTACTTTTTAATTCCCATCTCTGATATTCTATAAATACATAGACAAAACTACATGTATGTTTCAATGAGTCGTTTTGTATTCAATGAGTCAGATGTGCGTAGGAAGAAAACGTCGAGACCGAAGGTCGAGACGTTTTCTTTCTACGCACATCTGACGAATTGAATACAAAACGACTCATTGAAACATACATGTGGTTTTGTATTTATTACATGACCCAAGCACCTGACCTAATTTTCTTTTCTATCAACGGTGGTAAACACCATGCACTTTATGCAGTCGCATTGCATAAAAAAAGTCCCGGTTGGAACAGGTTGGTGTGCAATACGGAATTCCGTATTGCACAGCGGTATTGCACAGCCGTATTGCACGCCGTATTGCATAAGAGAGACTGCATGGGCATGTAATAAAAATTAAATATACAGATAAAGTTGCTATATATTTAAGGACAATTTAATAGGTTACTTTGAAAACCCCCACTACTGCTATTCCATCAATTCAAGTTAAATACACACAAATTATACATCAAAATGAAGGTTGTGATGCATAGAACACGAAAAATATATGCATTGACAGTCGCCACAAATGGTTCCTGGAAATCTACAACCTTATTCGTATCAGAACTGATAAATTATTTTAGGCGAACAACTCGTGGCCAAATGTTCTTCAGATATCCAAGGACAAAGCATTGACATCAAAATTCTTAAAAACAGTGGCAGAGCTGCGTGGGCGTAAATTCTCAACTCCTGGCTTTGTGTTCGTTGTCTGTTTACATCTTCGGCAAAGGTCATCGGGCCGAAAAAGCATTGACATACAATGCCGTCTAAAATCAAATGTAAAATACTACACACTATTATTATATGGAGATTCCGTAGTTGTCATATTACTTACAAGGTATCACTGCACCTGTCTGAATTTCTTAGAATTACGCGATTGTTTTTCAATGGAAATTCGTGGTATCGGCCTTTGAACCCATCTTCAAAACAAAATGCAGACAGCGTTTTCCTTTCTCTAAATGCAGTCTTGTCGCTGCATCGTGGAGTGTTTTGAATGCCTAGCTTTGTTCTTGAATATCTGAACATTTGGCTTCGAGTTCTCCGGAATATTTTATCAGTTCTGGTACGAATACGAGCACTTCCAGGAACCATTGGTGCCTGCTGTTAACTCAGAGTTGAATGCATATATTTTTCATGCTCTTGTCATCACAACCTTCATTTTGATGTATACTTTGTGTATATTTCATTTGAATTTTTGGAATATGAGAGGTGGTAATTTCAAAGTAAACAAATTTAACTTTTACAGCACATTAAAAGAATGGTTTGGATTTACTTGTTGAGTATAAAGCTATGTTCTCTCTATAGATCTTTTATCAAACGTCTTCTGTCGATCGCTTTTTGTCGAACGTCAAAATTCTGAAAGCTGTTTTCAAGATACAGTACGTGGAGAGTGGATTGTAACTAAAACACCCGCGGAGTGGAGTATCATCCAGAGTATCAGTTTCAAATTCTGTATATATGGACAAAAACACAAGCAAAGTTTCAGCCAATGGACCTCCGGGTTTAACCCGGAGGTCCATTGGCTGAAACTTGGCTTGTGATGGTTATGCTCTGCAGCAAATTTGCAATTATTGCTCGGGTGGAATCTCCACTCTGCGGGTGATTTAATGATAATACACTCTCCACGTACTGTAGACTTTTGTCGTACGATTTTTTTCTGGATGCTGTTCATCTGTAATCCCTTCGACCAATCGGAGTCTTTCGATAAAGTTGAAATCAAACGCGTTTGATAGTTTTGACAAAAATCAAAAGAAAGTCGTCCGTCTTGTGTGTTCTCATTGCAGATTTTTGTTGATCGACACCAACTCTGTCGTTTACTGGAAAAATCGTACGATAAAACTCTCGAGTGAGAACACACATGTATACATTTCATCAGCTGTTTATCATCTGAATAATGCTTGTCTATCCAGTGTTAGAGAAAAACAATATCTCAATGCATAACCAGTCAACTGTCATGTATTCCAATTTCAATTGAATTTTAGACATTGTACAACTGTCTGTGTCAGATGTTTGAATCTGACAATCGGTGTCAACAAACATTCGTGTATTTATATCGTAAATGCATCAACCAAGGTGTTATGTACACCTTGCACGTCCGACCAAACATTGGTCAAATTTCAGAAAATTTTCAAAGTCCAAAACAGGCCAGAGAGGAATAGCCCCAATAAAATTATATACGGTTCAAAAGAAGTTACCCCCCACCCACCCACATAATACCAGTGGGTATACGAATATCTCTTGTTGAGATGTTCCCCATTCCTCTATCGGAGAGGGCATACATCCCCAAAACTGGTGAACATTTGCTGGCTGCTGACCACTTCACCACCGTGCAAAGAGCCCGGACTGCAACCCGATAGAGCATGTGGGACATACTCGTCAGGAGAGTGGTTAAAAGACGGGCACCACCTGATGACATCGACAGTATGCGTCGTGCGCTTGTAGAGGGTTAAGACATCACATTGAGAGAAATTCGGAAGGTCATCCAGGGCATGCCACGTCGATTAAGGTTAGAGATGCTCGGTGCGTTTCCACCAGATACTAAACGTGACATTTTTGACGTCGTGATGCCCGCGGTGCCTAATATTCATTCAATAAAGCAAATGCTCTAGAAACCCTTGTTTCTCTAATAAGGCATATTCCCCCTATTAAAAAATCAGGTTTTCACTCATGAGAATGTATCTATTTACTGTATGCCCACTGGTATTACAGGGGAAGGGGGCTTAACTTTTTTGGGACAATATATATTGTTTTGGAAAGAAACATGGATCATGTGGAAACTACTATTTGGCATGGAACTGTTATCAAGTGGTAAAAAGCGCTGCCTGAAATTCGGCTGTGCCATAAGAGACCACATTTTGTAGAATAAAATGCCTTAAATTTAATGAAGTTATATTCTGCAATCCTTCCAGTAGACTCGGAGAAATCTTTTTTTCATTCTTGCAAGGAACGGTCCAGCAAGGCAAATCGGCATTAAGGTGTCTAAATTTCACAAGGGCTACACTTTTTTTTCTTTTTCTTGAATTTGTTTTAATTGCATGATGTTCGCCAAGGGTCAAATCCACACAGTTCACAGTGAATGTCAATTGTGGCTTTTGTCAGTCGGTAGTGTTCATATCCCACCCCTCCCCCTACAGTTTTATGCCACTTTGAATGAGACTTGTGTAAAATCTGTAAAGCAAGATGAGATTGATACATTAAAAAGAGAAAATTACCTTACTTCCTCATTTGGTGTTATCTGCGACCATTTCGGGTGTTGCATGAGCAATGACCAGGCCTGAAAATAAGCAGTCTGACATTTGCAAAATGAGGTCCCCAGAGGGTGAATTTGATTATGCTATCCCATACACTGGGCCAATTTATCTTCTGGGCACCTCTTTCTGTTTGGTTTTGAGGTCCCGATTTAGATTGAGGTTCACAGAGGGTAAATTTAGTGATGCTACCCTGCTGTGCATGGTAGCATCACTAAATACACCCTCTGGGAACTTCATTTTGCAAATGAGTCTGCTTATTTTCTGGCTTGGCAATGACAGTTGGTGCCATGTGAATGATCAAGAATAGCTAAAACAAAAATGGCCTGCCCTACATGCAGAAGACGACTTACATTAATCGGCTTCGTTAAGTTTGGAAGCATGGATTGGTGGCGCGGTGGCTCAGTAGGTAGAGGTGCAGGCTGCAAGCAGAGAGGTCCTCGGTTCGAATCCTACCTGCGGCAACCGCGTTGTGTCCTTGGGCAACACACTTCACCCCCATTGCCCACGTGGGGGCACGGTGACGTTGTGCACTAAGGCGTACTGCACGTCGATGGTGCACCTGTCTACAAGCAATGCTAACCCTACTTGTGTGGAGTTCGTATGTTGGGGAGCTGACAGTTGCTTGCCGTTGCTCGTTGGTTCTCTCCGGGTACTCCGGCTTCCTCCATCCGTAAAACTGTCGCGGTCATGATTAGCCATTGTGCAGAAATATGTGACCTTAAACACCACTAAACAAATAAATGAAGCATGGATTCTCATACATTTGTACATGGCTTGGTATGCTTCTTTTGTTTTGATACTGTAGTTGCTGTTTAGTGTGGTTTGACTGCCGCTTACTTGTGAGATTTAAGAACATAACTGATCTGCTTTCCAATACTAATTTTATAGGCAGTGAATTACGGTCTGAACAATATCGCAGTCATATGCGTCATTAAATACATTTATCTAAAAGCTTCCAAGACGGTGTGGATTCATTTTGGTAATTCGTGTGATTTTCACCGTCAGGTGACTTCATCAATTTACGTCAACAGATTGAACAATAAACATAATATTTTTGCAAAATTTTGATGCCAATAGCGATCAAAATCGACGTGGATCCATCTTACACAAAATATCGGATATGCGAGGAAGAAATTTAAATTCACGATGGTTCTAAATTTAACTATATTTGGAGAACAGAAAAAGTTTATGAAACTCTGATCTTATTCGATAAGCAGAATTCAACCGGCCTTTACTTCACAATTATTGTTCGGCTGCAGGCAATTTTTTTTAGTAAATGAACAATTGTGAGGTCTGCAATATATGTTGATGTGAATACACACCACATAATAGTGTGTAGTATGAAGGCGATCTTATTGACTTTAGACTGCATTGTATATTGATGCTTTTCTCGTGACCAGATTGTAAGCAGACAATGAAAACGCACCCGAGAGTTTTGAAATTTATCCCCACGCAACTCTGTCGCTGCGTTTTGAAGAATTTTGATTGCCCAGCTTTGTTCTTGGATATATGAGGCACATTTTGACACGAGTTATCCTAAAATATATCAGTTCTGGTACGAATACAGTGGCAGACTTCCAGGAATCAATGATGCCTGCTGTTAACTCTTGAGTTCACCGCATATATTATTCGTGTTTTATACATCACAATATTCATTTTGACGTATAATTTGTGTATATTTAATATGTATTTACGGAACATCAGGGGTTGGAATATCAAAGTAAATGTCTCCTGCGTTCCACCTTAAGGACACATCTTATCTTTATATTGATATTAAAGGGGGCGCGGTGGCTCAGTTGGTAGAGGTGCAGGCTGCAAGCCGAGAGGTCCTCGGTTCGAATCCCACCAGCGGCAACCGCGTTGTGTCCTTTGGCAGGACACTTCACCCCATTGCCCACGTGGGGGCACGGTGACGCTGTGTACTAATGCGTACTGCACGTCGATGGTGCACCTGTCTTCAACCAATGCTAACCCTGCTTGTTTGGAGTTGGTATGTTGGGGAGCTGACAGTTACTCGCCGTTGCTCAGTGGTTCTCTCCGGGGACTCCGGCTTCCTCGACCCGTAAAACTGTCACGGTCATGGTTAGCCATTGTGCAGAAATATGTGACCTTAAACACCAATAAATAAATAAATAAATATTGATATTAAAAAATTATTTCAGTGAAAATTAAGTTTTTGACTTTAAAAGCGCCTCAGCGTTCATTTGTCGGTAAAGTGCCATGGATGTGTTTTGAATTAACCCTCAGCACACTGATGTCGTAATGGCAAAGTTATTAATAGCAAATATTTCCCATAATGCAATTTGATATTTAACCAAATATACCTTGTTTGACAGAGCTCAGTGAGCTCTGTCAAACAAGCTATAATTGGTTAAATTCATAGTTAAACAAGAGATAAACATAGTGATTGGAGAGAATTATGTTGCTCTGCCAGAGTGCTAGGAGTTAATTTTCGTTACATTAATTTCAATGTTCCTTGTGTGAATTTTCAGTTCTGTTAGTAAAATTATAAATTTAAAAATTGATTTTCAACAATTAAATTAAGTTGAACACCTCAGCACTGAAAATATTCATTAGACCAGAACAGCCTCACTGTCATTGTAAGAAATCGTTTAAGGTGCGAGGACATGCCATAAATTCAAAATAAATATACACAAATTATACATCCAAATGAATGTTGCGATGTGTAGAATACGAAAAAGGTATGCAATCAACTAGCAGAGCAGACAACAGGCGCTAATGGTTCATGGAAGTCTGCTGTAATATTCTTTTCAGAACAGATAAAATATTTCAGAACTCGAGGCCAAATGTGCTTCAGATATCGAACAAAAAAAGCTAAGCATTAAAAACACTTTACGATGCATTTGGGTGAAGGCCAACACAGTCTGCATTATTTATTCAAGGGTTCCGTGGCCGTCGGACATGCGAATGTCGCGTAATACAACTGATTTTCAATGAAAAATAATCACGTAATACCGATTAATTCAATCAGGTGTCATATTTTACAAGTAATAAGGCAGCTGTACAGTCTCCGAATAATAATGGTGCGTAGTGAATGGGACCCCTCTCACTATTTTATTTTAGATGGCGTTTTATCCCACAAATAGACGTTTTTTCGAACAATAAAAGTATTTGATAAATGTTTGCTTTAATCACCTAGTAGCAGCTGCTAGTAAGGTGATAAATTTTTCCCGTAGGTTTAACACTGAAAGAATTTATTCCAAGAGGAGTGACGAACTTTTTGACCTCTGACCTCTGCCGCATTCGTGTTGCCATGTCCTGTTTTACGTTTGTTGAAGACATAATGAACCGACTTTTATCAAACGTGACCATCGCTGAAATCTTTAGTATTAAAATGACGCATTTCAACTCTAACAATAAAACGAACAACAATTAACAAAGAAAAAGTAAATCAATCGAAACCAAGAGTTGAAAAGCATACAAGTTCGATTGTGAAAGGCGGGGGCGTGGTGAGTGATGTTTCATTTTCCAAATTTGAAAAGTGTAAATAAACAAATGCACGTGTCGTCTGCTTTGTTCATAAAACCGAAGTTGAATCGACGACAAAAAAACAACGAAAATAAGATAAACATTGTTCATTTAATAAAGTATTTTTGTAAGTTTAGATCAGGGGGCGCGGTGGCTCAGTTGGTAGAGGTGCAGGCTGCAAGCCGAGAGGTCCTCGGTTCGAATCCCACCTGCGGCAACCGCGTTGTGTCCATGGGCAAGGCACTTCACCCCGATTGCCTACATGGGAGCACGATGACGCTGTGTACTGAGGCGTACTGCACGTCGATGGTGCGCATGTCTTCAACCAATCTAACCCTGCCTGTGCTGCGGTACAGAGTTCAGAGTTACGATGTTGGAGAGCTGACAGCTGCTCGTCGTTGCTCGGTGGTTCTCTCCGGGTACTCCGGCTTCCTCCACCCGTAAAACTGTCACGGTCACGATTAGCCATTGTGCATAAGTATGTGACCTTAAACACCAATAAATAAATAAGTTTAGATCAAGTTTATAGGGGAATTATTTGTAGGAAGAAATGTTTCACTGCGCCTTTATTTTTGGCAATCTTGCTTGTCGATCGTGTGTGGTCCATACTTCTCGCAGTGTTTTGTGGCGAATAACAGCACGATTTCGCCGCGACTGCCCTGTTAATGATTAATGGGATAACCAAAATAAACGTATAGTGTATTCAAGTAAAAAAATTATTCTACTCGTTGGATTAAGAATGAAACCGACTCGCCGGAGGCGAGTCGGTTTCATTATTAATCCTTCGAGTAGAATATTTTTTTTACTTGAAAACACTACGTTTATTCTATATGTATATCACCGACGCTTTTTTCGGTCCCGATGATCATGACCGAAATGTTACCAAAGAGTTGGTGCCTGCTGTCAACTACGTGAGCTGATTGCATATATTTTTCGTGTCTTGTACAGCATAACATTCATTTTGAGACCTGGTTTGTTAATTGATGTTTATGGAATATCAGACCAGAGATTTCAAAGTAAACTAACTACAATTATTTAGTTTTGGAACTCATTTGTTGGTCTTTTTTGTTGGAAATTCACCGAAACAGTAGAAAAATGCATGATTACCACCTGCTGCCTAGGAATGGAAATAAAAGATTTTCTTCCAAACATGACAACAAATAACAATCTAATTATCCAACAGAGGGTAAATATTTTTCAATCTTAAACTAATACGCAATTGGTTAAGGTGCTAAAAAAGAAATGGGAAATTTAAAAAAACATATGTGGAATGTGATTTTCTAGGCCGTCAGAAATCGATAGAATATTTTTCATTTTTGGTTTTAAAACTTGCGAAATATTACTGATGAACAACAAAGCCACAGATTATTATTCTGCTCAGATATTTAATAACACCGAAAATAAGCTGCTACCTAATTTCAAGCTAACTTTCCATTACATGTATTTCCCGTGGGAACCCCGGGAAGTAAGCAGCACTTGTTTACTGTGGTAAACCAGTTCCGCTTTACCAGTAAAATAGGACCCAGTCACCAATGCTTGGGGTGAAAGTCCTCTAAAATGGGCAACATGTTGATCAACGATTGACTAAACTTGACTTCATCTCCATGTTGTGTCACGATTAGCCATGGTGCATAAATGTGTGACGTTAACCACCAACAAACATTACATATATATTCAGTTGCCTTCGTTTTTTGTTTTACTCGGTTAATTAGATTTGAAATGACAACTGCAGTTCACTTTCGTGACTTTTTCCTTTTTCCATGAACAATGTTCTCTCTGCACCCTCTATCTTCATTTCTGAATATTAAAACAATATATTCTTAAAAATGCATTTTGATCACAACCAGGGTTGCACGGTATATCGATAAACCGATATATACTGGTATTTAAATAGGTATCGATTGAATACCGGCGTAATTACAAAAATATCTGTTTTTCATTATCAATTCACCCACAATTTAATTTTCAAGATATCTTTAACTGTAGCCCGAATGAATAATAATATCCCTTTACCCAAAGAATCAACCGTATGTGACAGCGTAATATACACATTCAGCAGTTAAAAAAATAATTTTCCAAAAATTCAACAAAACCATATGTGAACTCTCATTGGAACGAGCTCGTTGAGCTCGTTCCAATTAGAGGTCACATGATGTTGCTTTGTAGATTTTTTTTTTTAAATCCGATAAACCAATATTTAAAATAAATTTTGATATCGTCTGCGTGGGGTAAAGGTTTTTCAAACTGCATCAAGTCATGCTGATTCGTTGCTACTGTGATGGCTCAAAAACAGATTGAGTACTTGTGTTCAGATATCTGGACAGTTTTCGATATACCGGTATACCGCGGTATTTTTTTAAATACCGATACCGGTATTCAGTTTTCAATATCGTGCAGCCCAAATCACAGCTGTGTTGATTTAGGATGTTCTGTTTTGAGTTTTTGTTAAGTGGAATAAAACACACAATGCAATTCTTTCATTTTGAAAATTTAGGTATTTTTGCAATTATTTTGTTGATGATTGGCCAAAGATTGATCACTGTATATTATGGTTTAACTGTTTCGGCGACATTTTCCACGTACTCGCTCCAGCCTGTTAAAATTACAGAATTAAGTCATTTTTCACTTTAAAATTACTTTCTCGGTTCTTCCTTATCATTGAGGTGTTAATCAGATTCCAATGATCCAGCAGTTATGCAACATCAACATCCAAAGTGTTTCGTATGTTTTTAAATTGTGACTTTGTGGTTGAAATTTGGGGTAACATTGTCTTTAGGCTGCCATATAAGTAAGGGAAATTTAGCTCGTCAAATTTCTAAAAATTAAAATTTCATTTTTGTGTTCAAAACGGCAAGACATTGTTCATAAATACAGACGGACAGCTAAAAAGCGGCATTATTTTCAGATTTTTAACGACATAAAAAATAAATTATCGCATATTCAAGCTAACTTTCCATTATTTGTATAGACTTAACCAAAACAAGTTTGGCCAGATTTCTCTCAAGGGTCAAATATAAAAAAACATTGGTCAATTTGTAAAAGGTTTTCACCAATGCTCAAAATATGGAATAGAGAAGTGAAAAAAGACACCTTATACACTGTTACCGCAGATGTGAACAAAAAGCACTATCAAAACACAACAGGAAACACTTCGGGTGTTTGTTACTTACCTGTTTGATCACTGCAATCAGATTAACACCTCACTGATAAAATGTCACAGCATTACGGGGTTAAATTGAAGTGATGGAGGAAAATTTGTTATCAGCGCTCAGCCGACAGCCAGTGACTGTCGTCTGAACCCCAGTTCGAACGTAAAACTTGCCACCTTATCAATGCCCTGTCCGCTTGGGGCTCTTAGGATTCCTGAAGGTGCCTGTGGCTTTCGAACGTAAAACTTGCCACCTTATCAATGACCTGTCCGCTTGGGGCTCTTAGGATTCCTGAAGGTGCCTGTGGCTAACAACGCCAAAGGGTAATCAACGATAATTCACTAAAATACGAAGAAATAAAATATGAAACAAATTACTCACAAAATTATCCATACGAATACTCTAATTACGCGGACAAAAGTTTATTCTTTCGGGCCCTCGACGTCTCCCACAGCTAGCTGTGTCCGCTGGATCAACCTCACTTCATTTTCATTTTCTCACGGTTTGTGATACATACAATGTGTCTATTCACTTCTCGTTGCTTCCTCCTCTCAGGGTTACTTCAGTCACCCGGTCTTAACACATATGTTCTGCATGTGTGACTCGATCAGCGTTCTCACAGTTCAATCACAATTCGATCGGCGCCTACCACAGTTCACGATCACTTTGCGCCTTACCTGGCTCACACGGGGTTAAGTTATTCTTCGCCTTCAGATATATACTTAACAAAGCTTACATAATAATATTCTGCATAGTGTTCTCAACATCACCAATTCTCGCACCGCCAAAAACTATTTTAACTCGCGAGCTATTCAAGCGCTTACTCAAGCTCTTAATACACTTTCTAGACCTCAACGGTACAGCTTTTACTTTATTGGCTACTGTGCCACCACGGTTCGCAACCGTTAACAAACTACTATCGGTTCCTTACAACCCTACCCTCACAGGGTTACGACAATACGCGGACTTTCAATCTCGGTGCCTATGACCCTCGACGGCCAAGGCTAAATTCGGACCTCTGGGTGCCCCCAGGCCAACTACCTCTCAGAACTCTGCTTCACTCTTTATAAAATCGGAACTCAACGTTTAAACATATTAATTCTGATTTAACGAATGCTTTGTAATTCGATACGGATAGAGATATAAATGCGAATTTTGTATGAGGTAAACTCTTTTAACATTTCGGAGACAGAATAGATGCGTAATATGCATGTGCGTCCAGAACATGTGTGATGCACTGGTTTCCAACAATTATATTTTAACTGGCTTTAATTACCCAGATAACTATTACAGAAGAGAATATTGTCTCTCTTACCATTGATCTGTTATCAGGTAGCCCTTGTAGCGTTCAACAAGTGCGCCATAATGGACATTAAATTTCATACTTCATTTAGAAGCTCTTGAATTAACGTTAGTTTGACAATTCTGTTTCGGGGTCCATCACATACCTATCTTTACGCTTCACATTTAACCCAGTCAGAAATATTATCGAAAATATTTACACTTATGAACAAAAAAATCGCATTTTTTAGCTATCACCTTGACATAAAAAAATAGTCGAACAAGTAATTTTGAAGTGAAAACAAATAATTCTCTCATTCTAAAAACATGATGCAGCTTAAGGTCTACAGGAACTTGTAAATTTCCCCAAACAGACAAAAACAAGAGTTCCAAAATAAGTTAAACGGTTTTCGTACAAACATTGACAATGACAGACAAGGAGACTGTTTTGATCTAAAGAATATTTTGAGTCCTGAGGTTTTAAACTAAAAAGTAATTTTATTGTTGAAAATCAACTTTTAAAATGTGAATTGCACTAACATAACTGAAAACTCACTCACGACACTCCCCATGAACCAAAATTAACCCAAAACATCTATAGCACTTGACCCAAAAAGAACTCTAAGGTGCTTTTAAAATTAACATTATTTTTAATGTCCATTCCAGGCCATTTTCCAGTATCAACACAAAGCCGTGCTACCTTAAGTTAAAATGTTACATGTAGGGTGTACAGAATACTTTGGTTGTATTTGTAACAGAAATACATGAATGTTGACACTGATTGCCAAATTCAAACATCGAACACCGACAGGCGCCAGGGACAACTGTGCAGTCCTTGGACAAAGTACTTAATCCCGGTTGTCCCCGTGGGATCCCCGTTAAGTGAAGCAGTGCTTGTTTTCTGTGGTAAACAGGCTTTGTTTTACTGGTAAAATAGGACTCGACCACCAGTGCTTGGGATGGAAGTCCTCTAAAATGGGCAATGTTTTAGAGACAAAAAATGAAAAAATAATGAGAATTGATTGGCGATTTTTGAGAATAGCGCTGGACGGTTTTGGCCGTTACCTTAGGTAAAGGGTTAAATAATATAATTATCGTTAATAATAAAAAGTAATAGAGTAATCGCTTGACTGGACTGGTTACGTGAAATAATTCATTCGAGGCGAGGGACTATATTGTAAAACACTCGTGCGCATTCGCGCAATCGTGTTTGTACAACGTCCCTCATCTCTCATGAATTATTTCACGTAACCAGTCCAGTCAAGCGATTACTCTCTATTAAATATATAAATGCATTCATTGTTAAGGCTGTTTTGAATAACGCAGGAGAAAGACAGCTACATTAATTTGAGCAAAACTTGACTTTTCAGCTTTAATATATATCCACATTTTCTGGAAGTAATGTTAAACCCTAAACAAATAATGCTTATCGTTTTTTCGCCGTTACAGGTTTTTAGAAAAAGACTTGGCTACAGAACAGTTCAATGAGGTTCTCGGAAATAAAAAGAATGATTAAAACACAGCGTATTTCTGAAAGGGAGTGGATCATCACCAGATGAATTTAAAGGCAAGATACTACAACTTCCCCATCATATGAGACGGTTTAATGTTACTTAACTCGAAAGTGTCAATCGGAAACTGAGTTGTCGTTCTTTGACAAATTGCTGCAGGTTGGTATTTGCGATATTATAAATAACATAACTGTTTGAACGCACATTTTCATATTTTTGTACTATAACCCAATGGCCCAGACTAAGCTGGTCTGCTGGTGCAAACTCAAATATCGTGGGCCAAACACAAATTTTGTCCCCCCCCCCCCCCCCCCCCATCCCCAAAATTTGCATGCAAAACCGAAAATTAGAAGTCCTATCTGGCCCTCCAATCATTTACTCTCCGCGCATGCGCATACGCCAGGATGTGACCGGAATTGGCACCATCATCATTCTTTGTTTGGCCCTCCGTCAGATAGCAACAAACTGACATCTGTGCTTTTACATCTCGGTTTTAATGATGCCAGACACAAAACAATGGTTAATTTGGTGGATCCAAGGGCATAACTGGATGAAAGAAGGAAGAAAATTAATAATTTTTATAAAAATTATTTCATGTTCCCCATTTTCGTGACATGGGCCTGACGTCATCATTCTTGCTAATGATTTTTCCACTGTTTAAGTGTTCCTTCTCTATCATTCCTTGAAGGCCCTCAGGTAAACTTCCAAGCTTTTTGGCTTGTTTTATTTAATTTTTTTTTATATAAATTTCTTGGGAGTTTAACGTGTTACACAGAATGCTTATTCTGTATATCCCCATGGTTATGTCCTCACCCTAGGGGTGTTTAGGCGTTTTGGTCATGCATCATACATCCAATGTATCGTTTTTTCTTCTGATGAAGATCTTGCTTTACATCGGATAGTTCAAAATCTGTTGCTGACTTCGGGCCGTGTTGCCTAGTGTCTTGTTTCCGGTTTTCACTCTGACGTTGTTAACATTCACAACGCTCTATTAATATATGTAGTTTCCTATTTATTATTTTTTGTGTAAATTATTTTTCGATTTTTATTTGGAATGTTATTTGTTATATTTTTCTAATATTTAATGTGGAGTTGGTGGGAGTACGATCGACTTTATTTTTGATTCATTATGAAAGCATATTGCCCAAATGCAAGGCGAGGAAGCCTTTCCTCTGATTTACATGTTGGTTGCCTTGCTTGCAGTCGATGTACTCCCACTAATTCTTGCTCAACATGTGTCGGATGGGATGACAAACGTTGAAGACGGGTGTCACGGTACGTTATCGGCGAGAGGCCACTGCCAGTCCTCTCGCCACAAAGTCATTCTCGTTTCTTAGTTTCTATTTACAGAGAAACAAGGACATGGTTATGTTTACGTGACGCCTAGACAGAGCGTGCTGTCGTCGTCGCATTCGGGTAATCAAACAGAGATAGCGGCAAGGTGCTCATGAACATTGGGCAGGGCTATAAACCACAAACCAGTGGTTTCAGTTCCCTGTCGCCAGCCAGCTCGACCGGTGAAGCGTTACTCCGTCCGTGGGTACCGTGACACCGGGTGTGTCCGTTGCGGTCTAAGAGGTGGATTGCGTAGATCGAGCACCTTATAATATAAACAGGCTCACCCAGCGACGACGGAACAGAATAAGAAGCCGGCAAGTTCATTGGGAAGCTCGACGAGTTTTGAAAGGACCACGAGCGAGAGAGCCTCCTCTCTTTCCCAATAACATCTTGGGGCCAGATGTGGTGATCTGAACTTGCGCCGGTCGGAGCAAATGTCCCTCGCCTCCCGTCCGGGACGCTCCAGTCAGTTCACAGCCGGCGTCAGCTACAGTTACGGCAAGTTCATTGTGAAGCTCGGCGAGGTCTGAAAGGACCGGAAGCGAGAGAGCTCCCTCTCTTTTCCAATAACACCTGGGGCCAGATGTGGTGGTCGGAGCATACGTCCGGGACGCTCCGTTCAGTTCACAGCCGGCGTCGGCTACAGTTTTTGGCTTCTGCACCGGCATCTTCCAAGCACACGACCGCACCTTAGCTACACGACTTCAGATATCCAGCCTATATCGCCGAGAAGGGACCACTCATCGTCAGGAAGTCGGACCATTCTGTAGCTAAGGAGACGAGGCCTCATTTATCAGGACGTCCAGAGAAAAGAGCTGTCTCGAACACACCGTCCCGGGAGCAGCCGGCGGCCAGGAAACAGAAGACCTCTGCTCCTCAGGCCTCCGTAACGGACTTACTGTCGCAGATTACGCAGCTCATCGCTGCATCCCAGCAAGTGCAGAAACAGCCGACGGCAATCTCAGAACCTGAGCTGTCCAATGGTGCTGGGTCGGTCCAGTCATCTGAACCTTCAGATGCCACTGACCGTGAATTTCAACTGATTCAGACGGATGGTGAAATGGATACGGAGGAGGATTACCCTTCCCTTTCGGAACACATGGTTGAGATGGATTTAATCCATCAACACTACCCTGAATTTGTTCCAGCGAATCAGAATGCTCGGACTACTAGGAAGAAACCGCTGGCGTCGTTGAACGCTGACTTTATCTGGACAAAGGAGGAACCATGTCTTTTCCGGTTCGGTCTAGACAGGTGTCGCAGGCCTTCGGCCATTTAGACGACGCCATATTCAACTTTCCAGTGGGAAGAAAGGCGGTTTCTTGTCATCTTCTGTCATTTTACAGTTTGTTGGACTACTTTCATTTAAAACGATCGAGGAAGATGTATAGAGAGTTCCTCTGCATTTGGGTGAGCAGGCTGAGGACCGAGTCATGGCCTTACCTTCGTCATTCCCTATTCGCTCGGACACAATGGAGACGGAAATTTCTTCATTCAGAGCGAATTTAGACGCAGTGTCTTACGCAGATCGCCTTTAAAAGCTGTGGCGCAACGTCTCAACGGAAAGGAATTTGAGGACGTTCGTACCTCATTTAGAGTCCTTTCCAGGGCTATTATATTTATCACGTATAACTCTGCCTTAACAATGGCTAATTTTGAGTTAATCAGACGTGACGGAGCCCTTGCGTCGTCATCTTTAATAGATGACAAGGTGAAAAACTCTCTACGGGTCGCTCCGGTATCCGGACAATAAGTTTTTGACGATAAGCTTTCATTGGTTTATGACCAAGCTACAAAGAAAGCATCAATACTCTGCTCCTTATGTCAGCGTCTAATCCACCCGCAGCAGCAGAAGGGAGTAAGGGGAGGGGGGGGGGGACGTCCTAGACAGAAATCGTATAAAAGGGACTCACGAGGGTATAGGAAACCCTCTTATCATTACTCTAGGGATCGTCAATACAGCGACTCGGAAAGGGGACATAGGTCTGATCTAGACTATCGGTCAGACGCCCCTGAGCCTGCGGGTCGAGGCTCTTCGCGAGGGGGACGTGGTTTCTCCTCCCGTAAGCCTCGAAGGTACTATAGGTGAGGGTTAGGACCTCTAGTGCTTCGCAGTTGGCGGATGGTTATCAAGATTCGCATCAAACTGGATAACTATTACGGAAGACCAGTGGGCGAGAAGTGTGGTCTCGGACGGCCTACGGCTATCTTTCCGAGAGAAACCACCACCAACATGATGTCCGTGATGGACAAATCTTTCCTCAAATCCTTGCATAAGTCTCTCCAATCGGAGGTAAAGGCTCTCTTGGTAATGGAAGCAATAGAGGTCGTCGAGAATCAAGATTTTCTAGGATTCTACAGTTACCTGTTCCTCGTACCGAAGCCAGACAGCTCGTTCCGACCGGTAAGAGACTGGAGCGGGATAATAAATTTATCATGGCTATAAAAGTTTATTTATTGTAATCGTTCAGTCAGTAAAAGCGAGCGTTCGATCGACTATGCGGCAAGCATAGAAAAAAGGATCCGTACTTTCATGTCCTGGTATATCCGGCATTCAGAAAGTACCTACGGTTCGTCGTTCAATGGATATTTCAGTTCCGAGTGATGTGCTTCGGTCTGAATCTAGCGCCCTGGGCGTTCACTCGAATAATGAACTTGGTAATGTCTCACTTCCGAGCTCATTCGTCTGCGGTAGCGTCGGCTTATTTGGCCGACATTCTTCAGAGATACAGCATCAACTACTCTTCAGAAGGGAATGAGCTTCTAGGCTCACAACAATCTGGTTTGTCTGCCGTTACCCAGAGCGAGATTAGTCAGTTATGCTCTCCTTTGTCTACACTCAGATGCATTAACAGCGAGGGATTTTATGCGACTGATGGGATTGTGCGGAGAGGGTGTGGATCTTATTCCGATGGGTCGCTTGCGCACACGTCCCATCCAGTTATTCTTTACCCAGAACTGGAGTGTGAAGACGCATTCGCTAGAGATCAATATTGTTTTAACGGATCTAGTAAACAAAAGGTCCAGATGTGGGCAGATATTCAGTGGTTAACTCAGGGAGTTCCGCAGCTGCTGCCGGATCCGGTTTTCATGATTATGACGGATGCGAGGCAACAGTTTGGGGCGCTACCCTGAGCCCGACAGACTCTGAATGCAAGGGTTTTTGGGACACTCGCTTCCTGGAAAAACACAAAAACATCAAAGAAATTATGTCGATATGGTCAGCGCTACATCAATGGATTCACATTATAAAGGACGCGCATGTTCAGATATTGTCGGACAACTCGACAGTGGTGGCGTACATCAGGAACCAGGGCGACACCCATTCATTTCCGTTATGCCAACTAACGGAGAAGAGTTTTCTATTTCGCCATGTATCATAATGTTCATCTCTCTATCCGCCATATACCGGGTCGTCTGAACGAACTAGCAGACTCGCTCCTCGGAAAGGTCGCCTGTTGCAATTGGAATGGACGCTCCAGAAACGAGTATTTGGACAGTTTTGCTACCAGTGGGATCGCCCCATGATGGATCAGTTTGCGACGTGCCGGTGTAACAGGAATGGAAGTCCGTAGGAAAATTAGTCCCTCTGGACTATTATTCCGCGGAATTATAGTCCTAGGTCTAACATTTCTAGGAATAGTCCGGCGGACTACTATTCCTAGAAATGTTAGACCTAGGACTGTAATTCCGCGGAATAATAGTCCAGAGGGACTAACGTTCCTACGGACTTCCATTCCTTTTACACCGGAACAATTAGTTACCGTCGTTTTTTTTCGCCATGCCCAGACCATTGAGCGCATGCAGTAGACGCTCTGCCGATCTCGTGGGTTTTGATGATACGATAAGCGTATCCTCCCATTCATTTCATTCAGTAGATTATGTTTAAGATCAAACAGTCTCGTTGTGAATCTTATTAGTAGCTCCTCTGTCGTCACAGAAACCTTGGATCAGTTTTCTCAAGTGTCTATGGGACGCTGCCCAGAAGCTTCCTTCACGATAAGACCTTCATTGGGAGCGCGGTGGCTCTTTAGGTAGAGGTGCAGACTGCAAGCCGAGAGGTCCTCGGTTCGAATCCCACCTGCGGCAACCGCGTTGTGTCCTTGGGCAAGACACTTCATCTCCATTGCCCGCGTGGGAGCACGATGACGCCGTGTACTAAGGCGTACTGCACGTTGATGGTTCGCATGTCTTCAACCAATCTAACCCTGCCTGTGCTGCAGTGCGGAGTTGCGATGTTGGGGAGCTGGCAGCTGCTCGTCGTTGCTCGGTGGTTCTCTCCGGGTACTCCGGCTTCCTCCACCCGTAAAACTGTCACGGTCATGATCATTGTGCATAAATATGTGACCTTAAACACCAATAAATAAATAGGACCTTTTTCAGGGGACGTTTTTGTTCTTCACGTCAGTCTCCGCCCATAGTGGTATAATGGAGTCGGTTAGACGTGAGGGAACCATTGCGGTTCCTATATTAATGACTAACACAGGAACGATTAAGTAATGCGGGTGAGGACATTTCGATATGACTTCGAATCCCCCCCACCCCCCCCCCCCCCCCCCCACACACACACACACAAACACAAACTGCCAATATATTTAGAGGCAATTGCCGGGCAAGACGTAGTTTTCTTCCCGCAAGCCTCGTATAGTTTAATACATACATTCTATGCATTAGAGTCGTGTTCGATGGCGACCTCATGGGCACATCCGCTTTTTAGTTTGATTAGTTTCCTGTGATTATTTGTTTTGTTATACACGAGCGCTAATTTCTTCATAATTAAATTGCTACTCTTTGGATACCACGGGGGCTGCATAACCAGTTAGCTGGTATTCAGGTGATTACATGCTGTATTCTAATGCTCTCGCGCATTATAATTAGTAGGCTGACGCTTTATTGTATTTTATGGACCTTGAAATTATGAACTATTTCGGGGGCGGTCCGTGTCGGAGTCTGCTAATCATACCTACTTCCATTTCTAGATCCATGTTTCTATTTTGTCATTACTCAAATCGCATATTCACACGTGTTTACGGTCATAGATATCGGATAATACATGTTGGGGACTGTTGTCACAGGAATCCATTGTACACCTAATGATGTCGTCTGTGGGTTACCTGGGAAGTGTTTTCTCTCCAGAGATCGTTCAGTGTCGCTCGATTGGACATGTGTATATTTTATTTTATATCGCCTTGTTTCGACGTATCTGTGTACGCCGTCTGCTGTGTACGATTATATAGCGGGCAATATTAATTACCAGGATCGTCGCTATAACCTTAACTTCTGAAGTGGCGTTAAGCATCATTTATTAATCATGGATTAATACCAGAGTTCCTGTTCGAGTATTTATATTGTTTTTTGGTACCACTCTTACTGATTTCAGAGCTCTCCCCTCTTTCTTTTCAAGCTTCCTTCGTTTTTTTTTTTTTTTTACCTCTTCTCGGGCTTGATAGGTATGTAACTATGGCGGAAGCTGTTTTGTCCGTAATTATATCCTGCATACAGCTGGAGTGTTCTTGTATGGCGTATGTTTTAGGGGATTTTCTCATTCTCAGATACGCCATCCTAATTTGGGGCTTAGACCGGACTAGCTTTAAAAATTAGGAACTCGTTACATCCTAATTAGCATAGTCTTCATGCTTAGAATAAAGAATTAAATTGGGCTCCTTATTTAGGATATGTCTCCTCTATTACTGTATAGAGAGACATACATGTAATTCCTAATTCTAAATTCCTTTCATCTTAGATTGCAGAATTGGAACTTTGTTGATCTACTATTTCGGAAGTCCTGGGCCCTCCACCTTTTTACAATTCAG
This sequence comes from Pictodentalium vernedei, assembly GCA_031216915.1. NCBI lineage: Eukaryota > Metazoa > Mollusca > Scaphopoda > Dentaliida > Dentaliidae > Pictodentalium > Pictodentalium vernedei. The sequence goes on along the minus strand of CM062289.1, from coordinate 420,415,898 downwards.
CCACTTCTGGGCCATTGGGTTATAGTATAAAACTATTATAAATTCACAGTAATTTGTATATTTTTTATACTTACCAATGGCCCAGACGGAGATGGCCCTCCCATGAGTGGGTACTCATACCGCCCCGCTGAATTATGTAATACTCTTTTACAAAGAAAGATGTTGGTGCCAGTTCCGGTCACTCCCTGGCGTCTGCGCATGCGCGGAGTGTAAATGTATGGAGGGCCAGATAGGACTTTTAAATTTCGGTTTTGCATACAAATTTGGGGAATTGGGGGGGGGGGGGGAATTTGTTTGACCCTAGATATTTTAGAGTTAGCACCAGCTAAGTCTGGGCCATTGGTAAGTATAAAAAATATACAAATTACTATGAATTTATAACTGTTTTTCCTAATGGAGAATACCCCGGGACAACATCAAACCACAGTTGGAGGTAAACACTGTTTTATTGGTAAAATAGGATCCAGTTCCGATGCCTGGAGTGGTAGTGTTCTAAAATGGGCAACATGGGTATATCCATGTTTACGTTCACGATTAGCCATTGTGCAGATATGTGACCTTAAACACATAAATACAGTCCTCAAATTTTGAAAAAGGGAAGCCAATTTATAATGACACCCCCGCTCCCACAGGAGCTAAAGCTCTGTGGATAAGTTGCGGTATTATCAACGATAACCCATAAACGTCCAGTTGTCGTGGAAAATACGGTGCCCCCTGGTCTCGGTGCTTCTGAAATGAGTTAACAAAAAATAGGGGCATTCTCGGCTGAGCCTATAACGGAGCCCAGCTACCCCTGTCGGTGTTATTTGAAGGTTCAACCCACGTGTTGCCGTTGTAAAATCAGATCTCAACAATTAGTATTCCTTGCCGTGAAATGTTCAACTTACATCCAGGTAGTCCTCGTGGGAAACCCGGAAAATGAACCATTGCTTATTTACTGTCGTAAACAAGCTGATTTTTTTTTGAAGGCGTGGGGGATCCGGTAACCAATGCCTGGCGTGGAAGTCCCCTAAAATGAGCAATATGCATGGGGCATAAACGATCTGAAAATACTTGACTTTATATCACTGTTTCGGTGACTGTTAGCCATTGGACAGAAATGTGAACTTAACCCTTTACCCAACGCAGACGATATCAAAATTTATTATTTTAAATATCATTTTTTTTAAATTTTTCAAAAAATTTCAACAAAACCATATCATGTGACCCCTCGTTGGAACGAGCTCGAAGAGCTCGTTCCAACGAGGGGTCACATGATATGGTTTTGTTGAAATTCTTTGAAAAATATTTTTTCAACTGCTGAATTTGCTTATTACGCGGGCGGATGCGGGCGATTCGTTTGGTAAAGGGTTAACCCTTTACCTAACAAATCGCCCGCATCCGCCCGCGTAATATGCAAACTGAGCAGTTGGAAAAAAATTTTAAAAATGACATTTAAAATAATAATTTTTGATATCGTCTGCGTTGGGTAAAGGGTTTTAAACACCAAAAAATAGTGGAGTGGAGCAGTGCTCAGTTGCTTCGATAAACAAGTTTCAGTTTTACTGGTATAAGACGCGATAGCGCCGGGGTTCAAGCCCTTTTTCAATGGACAATAAAAATACTTGCATCGTGGTAAAGAATAGCCATTGATTCTGAAGTGACTTTGAACACAAATACAGAAATATAGCATAAATGCTTAAATTGACCAAACACACCAATAAAGTTTAGGGTACGACATTGGTATGATCATATGGTCTCGGATTCTGATGTGACGTTAAACACCAATAAATAATATTTTACTACTGACACGAGAACAAACATATTTTTATTGCACGCCTATGCTTTTATTTTCAAAAAATACACTCTTGAAAAAGCAAAAACCGAAGCGAATAATAATTTTTGTATTGTCCTTGAACTATACGGATCACGTGCAGGGACTATTAAATTATTTCTTTAACGTTTTGGTTATTTTTGGCAATAATTTGTGTTTTTAATAATTTTTTTAGAAAGCTGTTGGCGTGCAATAAATACAGAACCGCATGCGCGTTCAAACGGTCATTTTTTTACCGCACAGGATCGATGTCGGCGGAGGGATAATATTGAACAAGAAGCCGAAGGACTCTAAACTTTATTGGTGTTTTTGTAGAAGTCATGAATCATCTGAACAATTGCTATCTTTATTTGAAGAAACTCTTAAGGGCATCATGGCTGAACATGCACGACCCAAGTCAAAATTATAACTCACAGGGGAAAAGTGGAGTGGTTTACAGAAGATGTTAGAGCTGCTAAACAACAGCGTCGCAGACTAGAGCGTATTTACAATAAAACGAAGCTTTCACCGGCAGATGTTCTGCCACCAAAGAAATACAACTAATAAGATCATCAAACATAGGAAGAGGGAGCTGTTATCGCTAACCAATAGTCTCCTTGGTAAAGAACAAAAGGCCATTCTCCCAGATCTAAATACTGAAGAAATTCTGGAAAAATTCAGCGATTATTTCATAACGAAAATTCATGTAATTCTGGATAGTATACCATCATGTGAACCACCAGAGTTTAATCATCTTGACATAAGTGATTTTTCTAATTTTCACGCTGTCTCAGAAGACGACATTCGAAAAATGATTTTATCATCCAATAAATCCAGTGATCTAGATCAAATTCCAACATTCCTTTTGACAGAGACAACTGATTATCTTCTGCCAGCCATAACATCTATTATATCTGCATCCCTACATGAGGGCATTGTTCCAAACCCATTGAAAAAAGCACTTGTTACACCACTCAAGAAATCATCTCTTGATCCTGACAACCTGAAGAATTATCGACCAGTATCGAACCTCTTTCCAGTCTAAATTGTTGAAAAGGGTTGTTGCTTTACAACTCAAAAATCATCTGCATGAAAATGATCTTTTAGAGCCCTTACAGTCTGCATATAAAGCCAACCACGGTACAGAAACAGCCTCACTGCGAGTCAACAATGACATTGTTAAATCAGTGTCTGGAGGTAAGGTTGTACTGCTTGTTCTCTTGGATTTGTCGGCAGCATTCGACACAGTCGACCATGGAATTTTTATGCAGACATTGACACAGCATGGCATATGTGGAACTGTCTTATCGTGGTTTGCATCATGCCCAGAAGGTCGCAGTCAACAAATATATATCAATGAAATCGGTTCAGAAAGCAGGACGTTAAAGTGTGGTGTTCCTCGGGGCTCAGTTCTTGGACCACTCTTGTTTACTCTGTACACTTCTTCTCTGGGTCGCTTTGTTAAAAAGCATGGCATATCATTTGTACGCAGACGCCACCCAACTGTACATAACATTCAACCCATCTGTTCCAAGTGACTCATTCACCGTAGTCAATAACATGGAAACTTGCATAAATCTTGTGCGGAAATGGATGATAGACTTTAAACTGAAAATGAATGACTTTAAAACTCAATTCTTAGTGATATCGCATGCCTACACCCCTTGTTACATCAATTCTGGTTGGAAACATCACTATGAAAAGTGAATCGGCCAGGAATATTGGACTGATTATGGACTCAAATTGAAAATAGACATCCATATCAATAAAATATGTCTAAAATGCTACCGGCAACTTCGTAATTTTGGAAGACTGCGACCTTATCTTACCCAGTCAGCACTTGAAAAACTTGTGCACTCCTTCATCACCTCACAACTAGACTATTGTAATTCAGTGTTAGTGGGGCTGTCCCAGTGCCTGATTCAGAAGCTTCAAAAAGTTCAGAATACTGCTGCTAGGATAATTACTGGTACCAAACGCCCTGAACACGTAACACCTGTTTTAAGACCGCTACACTGGCTTCCATTTAAACAGAGAATTGATTTCAAAATATTGATCTTAGTATTCAACTGTGTCCACAAACTGGCTCCAGTTTACCTGCAAGAGCTCCTCGCTGTATATAAACCATCACGCAGACTCTGATCTAAAAACCAAATTCAACTAGTTGTACTTTTTAGCAGATCTAATCAGGCTCATGATCGTGTGTTCTCCATCGTGGGTCCCAGATTGTGGAATTCCCTGCCAATTAGTGTCAGAATTTCAGAAACTCTAGATGTCTTCAAAAGAAATCTTAAAACTTTCCTATTCACTGAAGCATTGTCCTGAACCTCTCTTAGAGGCAACCAAAACAGATGTGACTCTTTATTTCAGAAAAGTGTGGTGTGGAACGCTGTCGTTTCGGGGCCCCCAACTCGAACACGTCTGGTGAGTTATACCGCACCGCGGGGGGGGGGGGGGGGGGGGGGTCGCTGTCGTTTCGGGCCTCCCGACTCGACCACCCCTCCGCGGGGGATGTGCAGCTCCTCCCGCACCCGCGGGGGTGGGGAACGCTGTCGTTTCGGACCACCCCCCCCCCCCCGACTTGACCACGTCTGGTGAGAGTTATTCCCCTGTGTGCAGTTTTTTTTTACCGTGGCGGATACTGCGGAAGCTGTTGGATTTCTGGTGAAGAGATGCCTGGTTCCGGGACTATGCGCCCTCTCCATTCGACATCTGAGGCTGTCACTAGGGTTGTGACTCCTCCTTTGGAGGCGAGCTAGGTGGCGCTCTCCCCTTTTCCGCCAGTTCCAACAGCTCCCGTCGTATCTGCTGCTACTGTTCCGTCTACGTCATCGAGCACCGTTTGTAGCCGGCCTCTGCTTATCACTGCAAGGGTCTGCAGGGATGTCTGTTGTGTGGTTGTGGGGTATCGGCCTCAGCCTTCCCTGACTTCAACTCGGCGAAGTCGGAAGTGGCTGCCGGCTGAACCCCCTGCTGTGTCTTCTCAGCCGTTGAGCACAGCAGTTTTATACCTGCAGTGGTCTGCTGCGGTGCCTGGTAGTGTAGATGTTGGGGTATCGGCCTCAGCCTTCCCTGACTTCAACTCGGCGAAGTTGGAAGTGGCTGCCGACCGGACCCTCTACGGTGGTCTCTGCGCCGTCGAGTACCACAGTTTTGTCAATGGCGTTTTCTGTCCACTCATTCTGGTCACACGGCCAGTTTTGCGGGACCAATGCCTTCTGTGCAGCACGAACCTTCTGCCCCGCAGAGGTCCGCGGCAACTCGCCTGAATTCCCGCTATGTTGACCCTCGGGGTGTGTCGTACCCCTATACACGCCTGCCCTCAGATGTTTCCGCTGCCGCCCGTCGCCCCGCTTCGGGTGTATTGGAGGATCGTGACCCTTCGCAAGTTAAGAGGGTCATGTGTGAAGCCACTTTGCTGGTTCGTCCCCACGTGGAACCAGCTGGTACGGGCAGTGAGCTTAGGGACGCCCTCTACTTACTCACTTAGGTTCTGTCCAAGAGCCTTCCTGTTGCTTCCAGCGAGGCAGCGAGTGGTTTCCAAGCGCCCCCCATGGCGCCGCCTCCCGAGATTGGAAACGGGCCGCTTTCTGATCCCCTCTAGTGTTCCTACACCATGGGAGGCGTCGGCTGGTTTGCCCACGATTGGCTATGTGTCTTCCGACTCCGGGGAGGAGTCAGACATCCTTGATGTCGAGAGCCAGCAGTCTTCTGACTTGGGGGCAGCTCTTGACTTTGTGTTTGGGTTCCTTCCGGATCTCAAACCATCAAACCAACCGACAGTGTCAGCCAGGCTGCGATCATCGGTCGCCCGCCTACAGCCTGTAGAGCAACCTGCTTCTGGGCGTCTTCGACCGTGCCAGCCAGTACAGGTGGTGGAAGCATTTTCAGCCTTGGACTCTAAACTGAGTTCCAAGGCTATGAAGGCTCCGTTCTAAACCAGGGTGGACACCTTTTTGCCTTTGGCGCGTTATCGTTACTACGATTCCGCCAATCCGTCGGTCTGCCAGACTTTGACGGTTTTGGATCAGGACTCCAATTCCCTCGGGCTTTCCAAGCCCAAGTCTGCTGTCATATCTGACGACTCTGGAGTCCATGTTGGGCTGATCGGGAGGAATGCTGGGTATGTTTTCTCTCTCCGATCACGTCGTCTCTGCCTTAGCCGCCTATCTGCCCCCAGATAGGTTTGACGATCTACAGGCTCCTTTGCGTGTGCTGTCCAAGGCGCTCATGCATCTTTCTCACACGCATGCCAGTGACACGGCTATTTTGGAACTAGTTGGAAGGGACCCTGTGCTGGACACAGTCCGATCCCTTCCTGGGGGCAGCGCGCTGCTCTTCGATCTGCTTCTTTGGCAGGACCGCTACAGTTCCATGGGTTCCGTGTCGACGGTCCGGGATGAAGTACTACGTCATTCCAAAGATCAGCTGCTGCTTCGTCAGCTTGATCAGCCTTCTAGGAGAGGCAGGGACCGTTCCAAGCCTAACGAGCACCCTTCTGCTTCCTCTGCGAAGCAAAGGGCTGATACTTCTGCCTCCGCTAATACTTCTTACTCACGGGGTAAGGGTAAGCGTCGGCAGGCTAGAGGGAAGTCTCAGGATTCTTCATTCAGTGGAGGAGGTGGTTTCTCCTCTCGTGGGCCTCGTCGGGGCTCGAACTGAAGGTCCTCACCGCGATTCGTCCCAGGTTGGAGGAAGGATAGCCGAGTTCGCATACCGTTGGGCCACCATCACATCCGATCCTTGGGTGTTAGATGTTGTTTGGTCCGGGCTGCGAATATCCTTCCGAAGGCACCCCACTCTGTCCAGAGTGCCTCTTCCAACCACAGTTCCTTCAGACGTTTTACGTCGGGAGCTTTTGTCCATGGAGAGAGACAATCTCCTGGCTAAGGGGGCGTTCGGGGTCGTCAAGAACATTCAGTCAGTAGGGTTTTATTCCCGCCTGTTGTTGGTGCCGAAGAAGGACGGCCGACTCCGACCGGTTATCGATCTGAGTATCATGAACGTCTATCATTGCTCCCAAGTTCAGCATGAAGACTTTCAGGTCGGGCCGCCGTTCCATTCACTAGGGAGATTTCGCTTCCAGCATCGACATGCGAGACTTTACTTTCACGTTCCGATTCATCGGGTATCGCGGAAGTATCTCAGGTTCGCTTTTCTGGGGTGAGTCTACCAGTTAAAGGCCATGTCTTTCGGCCTCCACCTGGCTCCTTGGCCCTTCACCCGACTTATGTCGCATGTGATAGCCTTTCATCGCACACAGTCCAGAGTGACTACTTCGGCATATCTAGTCGATATCCTCCAGAGGCATTCCAATGCTGTCTTACTGGAGTTGGATGTCGACACTCTGTTGAGCTTGCTCACGTCGCTAGGATGCAGTCAGCGAGGAGAAGTCGGATCTGGTCCCTTCTCCGTCGTTTTGTCATCTGGGGGATGGCCTTCCGCACACAGTTCACTACGGTCGTGGTTCCCCAGGCCAGGGCTGTGATTCTCTCAGCTTTAGCTCGGACTCGGTCCCAGTCCACATCCACGACAGCACGGGGTATTCTCCGGCTGCTCGGTCTCTGCGGTTCGGTGACGGATCTCATTCCTCCAGGTCGGCTGCATGTCATACCTCTCCAACACTTTCTGCTCAGTCGTTGGAGGCCGAATGTCGATTCTCTAGATCTGATGCTTCAGTTACCAGAATCTCTTCATCCTCACCTTCGCCACTGGATGCATGTTCCGTGGATCACGCTAGGTGTCCCGGTGGACTTACCCACGTCCGATCGCGTTCTGGCGGCAGATGTCAGCGATCTCGTATGGGGTGCGACGTTGGTTCCTCTAGGTCTCTACCTTCACGGGATGTGGGACCAGGATCGAGCATCTCTACATATTAACCAGAAGGAACTTCTTGCTCTTCTTCTGAGTTTCAGGCAGTGGATCCCTCACCTGTCGAATCGTCAGGTCCTTCTGTTGTTCGACAATTTGATAGTGGTTGCTTCATTCGGAACCAGGGCGGCACGCACTCTGTTCCAGTGTTCGAATTGGCTCGGGATCGTTTACTGCTCGCTCTGGATGTCAACGCCGGGGTGGTTGTTCGTCACATTTCCGGTCGTCTGAACGTCCTAGCCGACACCCTGTCCCGACGGGGCAGGTTCTTTTCCACCGAGTGGATGCTTCACATGGCAGTGTAACATCGATCTCTTTGCGACTCGTTGGAACCATCAGGTGAACACTTTCGTGTCCCCGTGTCCAGATGCTCTGGCTTTCGCCGTGGACGCTCTGGCCCTCCTTTGGGAGGTCTTGTCGGCTACGCCTTCCTGCCGGTTCCGATTCCGCTTCAGGTTCTAGCCCAGATATGAACCTGCAGTCGACGAATCCTTTTGATCACACCCCTGTCGCCTCGGTGGGTGTGGTTCAATCTGCTCCGCTCTCTGTTAGCGGCAGTTCCGACATGTCTCCCTCTACGTCGCGACTTTCTTTGCCAAAGTCGCCCGAGGAGGTTTCAAGTAGACCCGACTTCATTGTGCCTTCGCGCATGTCTTTTATCGGGTCCCGTCTCCTCCGTAGTGGTTTTCAGAGACAAGCAGTGGGGTTTTTCAAGGAGGCACTCATTGCACTGGTTTAGCCTCTGGCAAAGTAGAAGGTTCTTCTGTCGATGGTGTGCGATCACTCTGTTGCTTCTGTCACTCCTTCGATCACACCGCTTGCTGAGTTTCTGGTATATGTTTGTTTCTGGGGGTCTCCAGCAATGGGTACAAGTCCATGCTTCGGAGACCTTTTTCATATGTGGTACCGCATTGTTTCGACCCTCATCCTTGCCTCTCCAAACTTGTTCAGCTCTTTTCCTTGAAAAGGCCAAGGACTTTGCAGTTTACTCAAATATTGACACTTTCTTGGGCGCTGCTCTGCTTGGGGGAGGGGGGGGGGGTGCGTTCGCGCCTTTATCCTGGATGGATATGCGTGTTCTCACATGCCCTGCATCCATTTCTCGATGGATTTGCCTTGCTATTCGTACAGCTACCGCTCGGCTAGCTGCTGGTGATTGTATTACCAATCGTTGTTTTTTCTGCCACGAGGTGCGTGCATTGTCTTCCTCTTTTAATAACTCCGTCATGTTGTCGGATGTTATACTGGCAGCCTACTGGAGAAATGCTACCTTCTCCTTTTATCTGTGTCTGTTGCAGGAGCCGACAGCGGACCTTTGACCTACGCGCCCCCTTTCTTCGGCTCAGGCTGTTTATCCCATCCATTCAGTTTTTTTACAGTGTCAGTTCCAGCTCTGTGCTGTTACTGCCCTTTCTGTCTGTGCGTCGCACTTCACCATACGCCTCATCTTTCATTGTCTTGTGATGCTATGGTTTGATAGGCCTAGGGATCTCTTCCTCTGTCCACGGTTCCAGTGCAGTTGAGTTATGTGTGGGTTGGTTATGTGATTCCCCCATCCTATTATCTATTCAGCCTGTAGTAAACAATTGTAAGGTAGGTTGATAAGAAATATAAATTTTATAGTAAATTTCTTTATTATACCTACCGCAATTGTTTACATGGAGGCCCTCCCGTCTTCTTATTCGGGTAAGAATCCTTCCTCCCCGCTGATCACATAACTCCTATGTTGGCGGAATCAAAAGAATGATGAATTGATGACGCACTGCGCATTGTTTTACGGAAGTCGTGGATTTGTACTTGGGAAGAGCGACCCATAGTGGGTGTGCGCCGATGGCGCTCGGTCCAGTTTTGGCTTATTTTTTCGTGGTGTTTTTTTGTTTTTTTTGTTTTTTTACACCACTTTTCTTTCCCAAATCTCTTGGGAAAGATTAAAATAGAGTATATTTTTCTGAGTTAGGGTCTTCCACTGTAGTGCAAGCCTGTAGTAAACAATTGCCGTAGGTATAATAAGAAAGGAAATTTACTATAAAATTTATATTCTTACCGCAGTCGATAGATTTTGGCGGAAGCCTTCCACTTCTCGTTCAGTATTATCCCACCACCAAAATCGATCCCGTGCGATAAAAAGACAGCTCGAACGCGAATGTCGTTCTGTCGATTTATTCACCCATTCTCATTTAATACCAGGCCGAACCACAGTGGGTCAGTGCGTCGGGCATGTTTGAACCCAAACAGTTTCGTTGAGCTAATAATGCAGACTGTGAAAAGGCGTTCCGCGAATGCAAGCGAAGCTCCGCTTATTCGGGGTGGGGGGGGGGGTGGTGGTGGGTGGTGGTGGCGGAAACAAATTGCGTGAACATAGGTGGAGGAGGGTGGGTGGTTAAGTTTCAAAAAATAAGCGTAAACAGTTACAGCATTCTTTTTTCACCATTATGGCATCTTTTGTGCCCCAAACAGTAATAAAATGTCACCAACTGACCATAAAAGCCCTTTCAGAAGCATTATTAATAAAAGTAACTCCCCTGATATGAAAAATATTGGAGAATTTCACCCAAAACAGGCTTAGGAATGGTGGTGGAGCGTCTGATATTGAACGGAAAACAATTGTCCAACAATTTTCTCCGAAAGTCTACTAAAACATCTGTTCGCAATATATTCGAGATTTTTTATTGAACATTCATTAAAATGAACTATAATATATATAATACTGTAATGAGTCATAATAGCTAAATGGGACGGATTTTTCAAAATGACAAAAATGAATATTGCAACAAAAATAAGTCTGATTTAACAAAAACAAAAGTCTTTTTGATCGCTATCCTACTATGTAGATGACATAAAACAAATTTTACTCTTGAGCCAGAACATTAGCAAGTTCCCATTTACTCAACCAATATTTGCAACATATACAAGGTAAGGTATAAGCAGCAGTAAATTATTAGCTTATTTAAATGTGATTTACCCTTAGAACTCTAGTGGTATCTTCCATGCCATTTCAATGTCGGCAATTAGAAGAGTCTATATACATTTGGGGTAGACCAATCAATATTTTCAACGTTGAATATATTGATTGGTCTACCCCACACATTTACTGGAAAGCGTTTGATGGCGTTATGACATGTTCCTGGTCGGAAAAACGGCCAAAGGGTTAAAATCAAAGGTTTGGGGGAAGAATTGAGTTTTATTTGCAAGGCACACCACGAAACTAGATATGAAAAAATATTAAGCTATACATTTAGTTTGATCTGGTTTGATTGAGGTTTTATGTCCCAATTATGGCTATATGGTGCCTATGACATTGTTAAAAAACAAGACGAAGTAGAAATACTCAATAGATACTCTGGACATAAAGTATGTCGTAAATAGGGAAATTCCCCTGGGCATTCCTTCATTATTGTGTACTATACGGTAAATGCGTACCAGTTTTGCATGTGTGCATTGAGTTGGTGTTCGAGTGCCGATTTTTTGTATATAAAAATGGTTTTGAAGGGGTGGGTCCCAACAATGTCATGGACGAAACATGCAGGAAAGGGTGGGTGGGTCCAAAAATCTGCAAAATAAAAATGTCCACCTGTGTTCACGCACTCCCCCCCCCCCCCCCCCCAAGGCTGATTACCATGTATCCAGTTAGTTCAAGACTCGCACATCTCTTCCAGCAGCTATCAACTTTTTTCTCGACAAATTTGTCATTCCATACACGGTATATTCCACACAGCTCATTTAATATATGTAACTCAACGTTGCTTAATTCTATACTTTTAGAATTCATCGAATCCCCGGTGTAGAGACCAGACTCATTGATTCTGTGTGGTCAGCTGCGATCACATCCTAGCCATTTGTAATGCCTTTCGTGTTCTCCAGAAGTTACTGTCGAACCAAGTAAACGAGATGCTACATTTTAACGCCGATTTGTCTTAAAATAGAAATGTAAGTTTCCAGAACTCATAAGCCAGACCACTTGAGTCGCAACCTGGGTTTTAGACATGCGGTATTTGGTGTTCTGTCGAAAAAGTCGGAAAAATGTCGCCAGGGCCCTAGATTGAACCTATAAACTCACCACCTTGGCGCCACCTCAGTAGTTTTCGGGGCGGTTCTGGAGTTGAAACGGTTAACCCATTAAGAGTAATTGATCGATTACCCGTTACTTTTGAACTTCTGTATTTTCTGGGTTAACAAAGGAACAAAGTTGCTCCAAAACACAAAACAAGCAAACATTGTCACACACTAACATCAATTATGAGACAGAGTAAAGCATACAAGTTACGTGCTGAAAAACTTGTCCACTTGCATGATCATTATACTGTATCTGGAACTGGTCATTCTTAAGTTAACCTTTACCCAATGCGGTAGCATACGACACTTGCAAAATAGATTCTTGAATTACTAAAAATTTTCAATTTTTATCTCAAAACACAGCTCAACAAGCTCGTTGCAATGAGGGATCATAAGCTATGTTTTTGAAACAAAAACTGAAAACATAATAAAATCGAGAGATTTTTGTATGTAGAGCTGGCCGATTTTGTCCTTTACGTCTGGTAAAGGTTTAATGCCCTAAATCGAAGGTACGGCAATTATTCGGTTACCAAGGTTAATCCATGTGATTAATCGATCAAGAAAACCCTTTAACCGTTTCAGCTCTAGGCGGTTCTGAAGACATCCCTTTCTTTAGATATTGCATTTAGAAAATGGACTTCTGCAAGTTCTCGGGCCAATCAGGCCACCAGTCAAATTCTGTGGGAATTTAACATGATCGCGGGCTGTTTGGCACCCACTGTTCATGGAGTTGGCGCACAGGCTACAAATGATTTACAAAGATATGCAGATTCTTTCGTGCTCAAGTTATAGATCAATAAGTATTTAACGCGCCTTTAAAGCATCAAGACATGAAAACGATTGTTAGGTAGGGGTGCAGGCTACAAGCAGAGAGGTCTTCGTTTCGAATCGCACCTGCGGCAACCGAGTTGTCCTTGGGCAAGACACTTCGCCCCCATTGTCCATGTGGGGACACGGTGGCGTTGAGTACTAAGGCGTACTGCACGTCGTTGGTACGTGTCTTCAACCAATGCTAACCCTCCTTGTGTGGAGTTAGTATGTTGGGGAGCCTGACAGTTGCTCGCCGTTGATCGGTGGTTCTCCGTGTACTTCAGCTTCCTCCACCCGTTAAACTGTCGGACACAAGGTGACACTTACTATCGAGTGTGAGGTTAAACCCCAATAAATAAATAAAACGATTGTACGTAGCGGTATCATAATATAGTCATTCACATTTATTCATTAAACAAACATGTTTAATAGTATTGGTAAAGTCATTAAAAATCTGTTAAATCAGATTGACACATTTGACAATATCCACCAATCAAAACACACTGCTGGAAAGTTTTTACGCGAATAGTTCCCTATCAAGCCTGAAAATAAGCAATCTGTCTGTCATTTGCAGAATGAGGTCCCCAGAGGGTGAATTTGCTGGTGCTACCCCATACAGTCCGCCAATTTATCCTCTGGGTACCTCTTTCTGTTTAGGTTTGAGGTCTTGAGTCAGATTGATTTTCAAAGTGTAAATTTAGTGATGTTACCCTGATGCTCAGGGTAGCATCACCAAATTCACCCTCTGGGGACCTCATTTTGCAGATGACAGTCTGCTTTCCTGGCTTGTTCCCAATTCGTCGGACCCTCGAAGTCTCGTTCAGACTTTTGGTGTCATCTCGCTTTTAGCTTTCCGGCATTTTCTTTTTTTCTGAACTGAATTTATTTAACAAAATGAGTATACAATAATACCATAGCAATCAACATTCTCGCACACATATTGTTAGGGTACAACGTAGCCAGATCAACTGTCTAACCACTGCCCCCCCCCCCCCCTCACCCCCAAGAATAAATATGAGCAAATAAGTAATAGGGGGATAAAACACTAAAGGGGGGAAAATACAGAAAAACGAAAGAAAATTAAAATTAATATATATACAAAATTCTATTATTTACCAAAGTAACACAAGTGTCCACTCCTTCCTTTATCCCAGGGGTGTTTTTTGATCACTCAAGAACATGTGCCACTCGATCAAATCTAGTATTTTACGTTTATTTTTCGGTGGAGATCAAACGTCAGTGTATACATTCATACCGGACTTCATTATGTTGCCACAGTTTAGCTAAAAAAATATCGTGCAATTTACAATTTAAAAGTTGATTAACAAAAAATTCACGGACGACACTCTACGTGAACCAAAATTAATCCGAAACATATCTGTAGTACTTCAGTAACTACACGATAGATTCTTGGCATTAGGAATGATATAGGCTTTCATGGAGTTTGTCTATCAGTTCGCTATAATCCAAAAGGCCCGCTCAGAACTATAGCACTACGTGCTACTATTATAAGCCATGGTATGGCGGTCTAAAAACTACTCTAGTTCAATCGAACTTACCCCTGGAGGTCTTCTCGGTACGATGGTATGTCGGTCCTAAATAGGATTCTGGCAGAAATCCGTATCAAATGGTCAATTTCGGTAGTTTGGGGTTGTTTTTGGTGATTTGGATGGATTGTCGGGTTGTTTGTGGTAATTCTACAAATAAGGAAATTACTCTTGTACAGAGGAACACACCTTCCGAACATACCTCTGTCCTATAAGGTTTTATGTCGCATAACAACCACGTGCTACCGTAGAAACCAAGATGGCGGCCTCCAGTATACAAAATGGCCGACAGAAACGCGTATCTCCCTAACACAAGCTGCGCATGCGCACTAGGACCACATATCACTATGGATGACGTCACAGGATGGCCGCTCACGCGTTTTACCATAACATATGGCGCCACTGGATCACGTGACTATGACGTCACTTCCGTCTCCACCATTTCCATCGCTCTCATACTACTGTTGTATTTGTGACAGGAATACATGAATGTTGACACTGATTGCCAGACTGTGTTGTGTCCTTGGGCAAAGCACTTAATACCGGTTGTCCCTTTTGAGCCCTGGTAAGTGAAGCAGTGATTGTTTACTGTGGTAAACAAACTTTGTTTTCCTGGTAAAATAGGACCCAGTCACCTATGCTTGGGGTGGAAGTCCTCTAAAATGGCAACATGGTTATAAACGTTTGGCCACAAACTTGGCTTTATCACCATGTTGTGGCCATGATTAGCCGTTGTGCATAAATGTGACTTTGAACACTAATAAAAAAATAAAACTCAATTGTCCACGTGGGGCCACGGTGACACTGTACTACCACGTACTGCTCGTCGATGGTGTTCTCAAGCCAGCCTGTACGAGTTGGTATTTTAGGGAGTCTTTGATTACTCGACGCCGTTCAGTGGTTCTCTCCGGTACCTAAGGCTTCCTCCACCCGTAAAACTCTCTGACACAAGGTAATCCTGGCTGTCAAAATTGTCGGTAAACCCAAATAAATAACAGTCGTGGTATAATGAGAAACAATTGTGAATGCATTAGAAGTGTCTACGTTATAAACCCGAAAATATTTTGAACCCAAACAACTCGTGGAACTAATTTTGTGTGCAATTATATCCTTAATTTCATGGAATAGAAGCCTCATCTTCCCGTCCAAACCTTAGTAGCGTGCAAGCCTGTAAATAAGCATACTGTCCTCTGTAGAATGAGGTCCCCAGAGGCTGAATTTGGTGATGCATTATGGGAATTTTTTTCTGCCTGAAATTTAGATATTTTGACATCAGTGTTCAGGGGGTTAAAGATCAGACACGGTAGGCCTGTATTCTAAGGCTTACGGAACACCGAGGGTGCACTTGCATTCATCCGTTGCTAACTCTGCTTATGCCGGTATTAGTAGGAAGGAGTGAGTTACTCGCCACTGCTCGATGGTTCACCTTGTAATCCGGTTTCATCCCAGGCACATGGCTGTATGGGCATGATTCGGGGGGATGTGCCGCCCCAGCATTTTCAGTTGTACTCGACCTCCGGATGCTGAACATCAAACTTTTAAATCATTTACAGTCCCCCCTTGGGGTGGGGGGTCCAATTCTTATCTGCGAATTTCCAACTGCTAAAGAAATTCGAATTCTCTATATTATGTGTTTGTGACCAGGGCACTTGGGTTCTAGAGTTGGAAATCGTCTCTTGAGAGCAATAAAGCGCCATCTTGTTGTTTTCAAGGGACGAAATACTGACTGCAGTTGGAAAATCACATGGGGTGAAGTTCAAAAAACACTAAGTGTGTGCTTTGAGGCTTAAAATTGCTTGCTATCGAAACTTTTAGTGAAACACACCTCCCTCATCACCCCTTAAGCAACGCACAAGCATCGCCTGGATTCTGATGTGGCGTTAAACACCAATAAATAAATACAAATCAACGTTGGCCACTCAAGACACGAGAATAAACAATATTTTTATGGACCCGTTTTTCATTTCATACCAGTCCGAACCTCCCCGCGGGAACCCCGGGAAGTGAAGTAGTGCCCGTTCACTGCGGTCAACAGGCTCTGGCTCACTGGTAAAATTGGTCCCAGTCACCAATGCTTGGGAGGTGCAAACACTCTCTAAAATGGGCAACATGGCTTATTAACGCTCACCCCTGGTCTTGAGTTGATACTCATGTTGTGGTCATGATTAGCCATTCGGCGCAAAAATATGTGACCTTAAACACCAATAAATAAATAACAGGCCGAACCACAGTGGGTCCAGTGCGTCTGGGATGCTTGTACCCAAACATTTTCGTTGAGCTAGTGCCGTCTGTGAAAATGCGTTCCGCGAATACAAGGAAAGCTCCGCCGATTTCCATGCTTCCAGTTCGAGTCTCATTCATAATCTGTTCGAGCAGGCATCAACTGTTGAGCCTTTCGGGTCGTTCATAGAGCATTTATTTCTTTGCCAAATATATGTAACTCAAACGTTGCTCTTAATACTTTCAGAATTCATCGAATCCCCGGTGTAGAGTCCAGACTCATTGATTCTGTGTGGTCAGCTGCCGTCACATCCAGGCCATTTGTAATGTTTTCACGTTCTTCACTGAAGTTTCCGTGGAATCAAGTAACCGAGATGATACGTTTTAACGCAAAATTGTCTAAAAATATAAAAGTAAGTTTTGAGAACTCAACCAGGGCACTTCGGTCGCAAGCTGGGTTTAGGTGTGCGGTACGTTATGTTCAGTAAAAAAAAGTCAGAAAAAATGTCTTCAGAGCCCTGGATTGAACGTTTGAACTCACAACCCTGGCGCTGACCCCAGTCTTTCGGGCCGGTTCAGAAGGCTTCAGTTCCTTTACATATTTCGAGAAGCTCAGAACTGACTGATTCAATAAAATTAAATGTCCATTTACGAAATGGACTCCTACAAGCTCTCAGGGCACTCGGGCCACCTGTCAAATTGTGAGGAATTTGACGCTGTTATGGGCTGTTTTGCACCCATTGTTCGTGGAACTGACGCACAGCCTTCTGATTTACAAAGATATACAGATATTTCGTGCTCCAGTTATAGATCAATAAGTATTTAACTCCCCTTTAAAACAAGACATGAAAACGATTGTTTGAACTACGCAGCGGTAGCATAATACTACCGCTGTTGAGTCACTCACAAGCATTTAGTAAACAAGCGCGTTTAACCCTTTGAACACTGAAATCTTCCATGTCAGTTCAATGGCAGCAGCTGGAAGAATCCATATTCATTTAGGGGTGCACCAATTAATATTTTCAACGTGCTGTCCTTGTGCAAGGCACTTTATCCCGGTTGCCTACATGAGGGCACGATGACGCAGTGCACTAAGGCGTACTGTACGTCGATGGTGCACATGTCTTCAACCGCTGTAACCCTGCTTGAATAGAGTTAGAATGTTGAGGAGCCGATAGTTGCTCGTCGATGCTCGGTGGTTCTCTCCGGGTGCTCCGGCTTCCTCCACCCGTAAAACGGTAACTGTCACGGTTAGCCATCGTGCATAAGTATGTGACCTTAAACACCAATAAATAAATAAATAATTTTTTCAAAGTGCAGCCTTGAGGCTGCACGTTCAAAAGGTTGATTGGTCTACCCAACACATTCACTTAGTTGCCATCCTACTTAAAGCATAACACATCCTGATCCTGGGCCGTAAAAGAGGCCCCCTCTTCAAAGGGTTGGTTAATAGTATTGAGAAAGTCATTAACTGGTAGAGTGCTAGAAGCCACTATCAGGGCTTTAATATGAAGAGCAGGTACCCCAGCCTAAAGCTGTCATATTCTGTGGATGTGCTTCATATCTTAAAAAGTGAAATTACTTAGTCTACATGGGTTTGCCTTGTTACAATTTATGGGAGAGTGCCTATTGTCACTCTCCCATAAATTGTAACAAGGTAAATACACATGAACAAATTTTGATGACTAAAAATAACTTAGCGCTCTGCCTGTTAAGGAATCTGTCAAATCTAGTCTCGATTAAGACCGGTTTGACATTATCCGCCCATCAGTTACAACACACAATGTTGGAAAGTTTTTACGCAAATATTTCCCAATTCTGGGGACCCCGGAAGTCACGTTCAAACTGTTGGTGTCATCTCGCATCCAACCTTCCAGCGTTTATTTCTTTTCTTTTTTTTTTCTTTTTTTTTTGGGGGGGGTGGGGGTGGGGGGTGGGGGGATCACGCTTCAAGAACATGCACCACTCTATGAAATCTAGTATTTCATGTCTATTTTTCGGTGTAAATCAAACTTTAATGTACCGACATTCATATCGGTATTCATTATGTTGCCGCAGTTTAGCTGACTGCAACGGAATGAACTCCCATGGGTGCATTTGCTTCCCGCCAATGCTAATCCTGCTTGTGTGATGTTAGTATAATGGGGAGTCGAACAGTTGCTGACCGCTGCTGTGATTCTCCGCGGCCGTACTGTAGCTGTAAAATAGTCTTACAAACATGGATGTCGCCCTCATAAGAATGAGCCGGACGACAACATTCCAACATGTGTTGATTTAAAGTCAAGGAGAAAATAAAAGTATCGTTGAGCTTTCCTGTTGGAGCCCCGGAAAGTGAGGCAGTACTTACTGTGGTAAACGAGTTCTGTTTTATTGGTAAAATAGTCCCAGCGGGAACCCCGGGAAGTGAAGCAGTGCCTGTTCCCTGCGGTGACCAGGCTCTGTTTTACTGGTAAAATAGGACCCAATCACCAGTGCTTGGGAGGTGCAAACCCTCTCTAAAATGGGCAACATGGCTTATTAACGCTCACCCCTGGTCTTGAGTTGATACTCATGTTGTTGTCATGATTAGCCATTGTGTAAAAATATGTGACCTTAAACCCCAATAAATAAATAACTAATAAATAAATTGGTAAAATAGGGCCAGGTCACCAATGCCTGTGGTGGAAATCCTCTAAAATGGGCAACATTTATAAACGATTGGCTGGACTTGACTTTATATCCATGCTGCGGTCACGATAAGCCATTGTGCAGAAATATGACCTAAATAAGCGGTCAATCCAGATCGAATTTTTAAATTCCAAGTTGCATTCTGGAAAAGGTTACAACTATAAATGTGGGTATGTTGACACCAGTGTGTAAATGATTAACGTGACCAGATTATGTGAAAACGATAGCCTAAACTGTACATCTGTTCGGTCATTGTCACCCAACTCGGACTATATCAAAATTTCTTATTTTAATTTTTGTTTTGTTTTTAAAAAAAATCAATAAAACCATATCATGTGACCTCCCCCCCCCCCCCCCCCCCATTGGAACGAGCATCAACGAGAGCTCGTTCCAATGAGGGGGTCACATGATATGGTTTTGTTGAATATTTTTGAAATTCATAATTTTTTCAACTGCTTATTTTTTCAATTACGCAGGCGGTTGCAGCCAATTCGTACAGTAAAGGGTTAATCCTCTGAACACTGATGTTGAAATATCAGTTTCAAGCTGCAAATGTTTCCCATAATGCAATTAGGAATTGAACCAATTCAGTCTTGTTTGACCGAGCTGTTAAATACACACCTGTTTCTTGATATGCCGCATGATGACATGATCAGTCTATCTGAGCCGTGAATGTTCTTGCATTCCTGGGGGCGCGGTGGCGTTGCGGAAACCGGTTCTCGTCAGATTACCGAAGTTATGCAACGTCGAGCCAGGTCAGTCCTTGGATGGGTGTCCGTCTGAGCGATTGATTCGGACTCCCGTGTGGTGTCCTTGGGCAAGGCACTTAACCCCGTGTGTCCACATGGGGGCACGATGATGCTGTGTACTGAGGCGTATTGCACGTTGATGATGCGCATGTCTTCAACCAATCGAACCCCGCCTGTGCTGCAGTGCGGAGTTACGATGTTGGGGAGTTGGCAGCTGCTCGTCGTTGCTCGGTGTTTCTCTCCGGGTACTCCGGCTTCCTCCACCCGTAAAACTGTCACTGACACGATATGACCTTGGCTGTTAAAGTGTCGTTAACTGATAGAGTGTTGGAAGCCCATATTTGGGCTTTATTCTGAAGTGCAGGTACTGCAACTTAAAGGCTTCAAATTCAGTAGCTGTGCTTCATATTATCTTTGAAGTGATATTATTTAGTCTGTTAAGATTTGCCTTGTTACAATTTATAGGAGAGTGCCCACAGGCACTCTCCTATAAATTGAAACGAGGCAAAGACGTGTTAACAATTTTTGGTGGTAGAAAATAATTTAGCACTCTACCAGTCAAACCTTCAAAAATAAATATAATCACGTCTGTACCAAGCTGTTGGTAATTAATGCATATTTCAAGGGAATTTATACCTTTTATGTCCTGACTTGGTTAATATGCAATTTGTGAGGTTTTGACCACATTCAGCATCTTGGGTTATACCCAATACCGATATTTTGACCCATAACACTGTCACCGACACAATATGACCTTGGCTGTTAAAATGACGTTAAACCTTAAATAAACAACCAACTTGCATTCCTGTCTTCTCGGCCATTATCCAGCCCGAAAACATTTGGTTGAAAGATGATTGAAGCAGGAAAATAGACCAGACAATGTAGTATACCGTAACATATGAACTATTTGCTAGCGGGCATTTCTTCGCACCTTACCAAATTAGCATAAGTGCCTTATTCTTATTACTGCTACGAAAATGATCTCTAACAGAAAAACTTTGAGGGCACGGAAAGGTTAGAAAAACTGGCCAAACCGGTCTGACGGGGGCTAAAAATGCATGGTGGGCCACACCTGGTGTCCTAAATACCGGCTTGAAAAATGACCGTTTGTTCAACAACCGCCATGCAAGCGCAAATCATTTCCTTATTTTTATCAACAATGGTGGACTTAGTTTAACCCTCTACACTCCGATGTCAAAATACTTGAGTTTTTAGCAGCAAATATTTCTCACAATGTAACTGAGAATTTAAAAAAAATTATATCTTGTTTGACAGAGCTCACTGAGCTCTGTCAAACAAGATATAATTTGTTAAATGTTGGAGTTGGCATGGGCAGTATGGGACCAATGATGAAAAATTTGAAATACTGCCAGAGTGCTAGGAGTTAATACTGCTCCACTCAATCTATACAAAATACAGCAGTTTTGAAGGAACTCTAGAAAGGATATTAGCTGATGACACCGTAGCAAAGCCATGTGAAGATTACTTGCCAACCATTTCTCTGGAAAATGACTTATAAATGTTCAGTTATTTGTTGGCATTTGTTGGTATAACGTAACGAAAATATAACGCCCATTTCCGTAGATCATTAAAATGTTACATTTGCCTTGAGTCTGTAATAAAACTAAAGCATATGAAATTATTATATGGGTTATTTTCGGCTTTGCTTTTCGTTTGGTTAAGCCTCTGTATTCCCTTCACTCTGTTTTTCATATCCCATTTCACCATCAGATGTAAGTGTGCTGCGGCTGTATCGTTCCTCCTATAACGCAGCTCGGACGTCTCTAAGGGTGAGATTACTCTTGATTTCATTTATACCTTGCTGGGTAACACTCACCTTAAACTTTCAGCGTAAAACATACCCACTCCCCACAAAGTATGGGCTTTTGGTAGAGCCGGTGTACTTTGGTATACACTGATTATATATGTATATATACTAAAAGTTTGCTAAGCACCACATATTTGACACATTGTGGAATTTTCTGAGACTTTTGCGATATTTTTGGTGGATATGATTGAGGAATGTATTGAGATGGTCCCCAGTGTTTACATTAGCTCTCTTGACAGGCAGACTTTTTGTGACAGTCGAGGAAAGCATGTACCCTTTGATTTTCATGATGTTTTCGTGTACTGTCTGCATGTACATGAGATGTGTTGTCGAAAACCGGGCTTTGTCGTTGATGGGGAAAATAGATTCACGCTGCGTATTCAGCCAAAACTCAAGAAGTCTTGCCTGAATCCGTGCGTGAATGTATGTCTCACCGTGACGAACCCGCCCGTTTCACTTTTGTTGGGGTGGTTCTTATCCTGAAGGGGTTAATAACTTTTCCTCGAAAAGCACAAATCAACAGGGGTTCACTGAAAACAACAATTTTAATACATGTATATAAAATAAATAAAATGTATGTGACCTTAAACACCAATAAATAAATAAATAAATAAATAAAATGTGACTTACATGGAATCCAAAAGAATGAGAAAACAAAACGTCAATCACCCCCTACCCACACAGTTTTTGAGTCACTTGTGGGCCCGCATTCTCTGTTGTCGCTGGTTTTTCCTCCTCTTCGCCGGTATTGCTTCCTTGGTCGCCTCTTCACTTCACCCTTTCTTTGCCGTCATATGGCCACTGGCGTATTGTCACGTTATCGGACGCCTCTGCTCTAACATGTGACGGAATGTCACTCTGCTACTGCCGTCGCGCGGCCACTAGCTTATTGTCACTTCACTTGACGCTTTTCACACAAGCAGTCGCCACCATTGGGGTTAAACTCTTCCCTACATCTATCTCAGAATAATGTTCATACAGGCAAAACCTACTCTGCCTATGTATAGCTTGCCTTCTAAAACAGGTAATGCCGTTACCTAAATACAAGTTAGCTCCCTGAGCTCGTACTTCGTGTTTCTGATCCTATTCTCATAATGGCCACCGACTTGGCCCGCGACTGCTCCTATTCTAAATTTGAGCTATGTGGCTCTCCTACGTCACAATGTGCCTATACTTTCGCACCGATGCGGCACCTCCTCTAACCTATAGTATGGGACATCCCAATCTACTCGCAACGGCCCACAGCCTTGCACACCTTCAGACTGGAATTGGCTGGAATGAATTTTGAGAAATCCCCCGATTTTTACTTAGATAACCAGAACATTCATTCTCAGTTTAATCGCTTCTCTTGAACTTGGCCGCTTAGATCTATCTTAATTTAATAATCACTTTAACTGGTAGAGTGCTGGAAGCCCATATTTGGGCTTTATTCTGAAGTGTGGGTACCACAACTTGAAGGCTTTTTTTCAGTGAATGTGCTTTGTATTATCTTTGAAGTGATATTATTTAGTACGTTAAGGTTTGTCTTGTTACAATTTATGGGAGAGTGCCCATAGGCACCCTCCCATAAATTGTAACAAGGCAAAGACATGTGTACAAGATTTGATGGCCAAAAATAATTTAGCACTCTACCAGTTAACGTCCCTTTGAAAGACTCGAATTTTGTTATCTCCGTGACATTCGGTGACAGGATAGATGCGTAATATGTGTGTGTGTGTGTGTCCAGAACATGTGTGACGCAGTTTCCGAATACTTAGCTACTAACTGGCCATAATTACATAGATAACGATTTGCAGGAGAATATAGTCTCGCTTACCATTGACCTGTTACCAGATAACCCATGTGGCTTTCAACAAGTGCGCCATAATGGACATTGAACTTCATGCTTCATTTCCCGAGTTTGAGTGACAAATCGGTTTAAGAGGTCCGTTATATACCTATCTTTACGTTTTATGTTTAACCTAGTCAGAAAGACTATCGAAAATATTTACACTTTTAAACAAAAAAAATTGCTACTTTTAGCTATCACCTTGACATGTCTTCATTTCAACACAAACCCTTGTGATTTAATGATTGAATATGGCGAATGCAAAAGTAAGACATTTGTCTGAAGCCGAAATGTGGCGGGCTGTAGGGATGAGGGAACAAGGGGCTACCCATCGTCAGGTTGGTGAAGCCCTTGGTTTGCACCATACGGTGATCACCTGACCCTGGGCAAGATTTCAGCAGTATGGCACACCAGTCAGATGACATGGTGGTGAGAGTCGGGGCCCCATATGCAGCTGAAGACCGGTTTTTGATCATTCAGACCCGTAGGAACCGCTTTGACACCGCAACACAGCTTCGCCGTGACCTTCAGAATGCATCCGGGGTAAATGTTTCGACGCAGACTTTGCGGGCAAGGTTGCAGGAAGGTGGTCTCCGATCGAGAAGACCATGTATTCGCATTCAGCTGTCCCAGAACCATAACCAGGCACGATAGGAATGGGCCATGGATCACGTTGGATGGACCAAAGAAGATTGGCGGCCTGTCCTTTTTACAGATGATTCAACGTACTGCCTAGACAGCACAGATGGGCGTTCTGGGATATGGAGAAGACCAGGAGAGCGATTCCATGCAGCCAACATTGCTGAGCATGACTGCTAAGGTGGAGGGTCAATAATGGTCTGGGCGGCATCAGCTGGGATGGACGTACAGAGCTCTGTCCTTGACCGTGGTACATTGACTGCACAGCGGTATATTGATGAGATCCTGGATGCCCACGTCAGATTGCATGCAGGTGCAGTGGGTGATAGATTCATTCTGATGGACGATAATGCCCGTTCTCATGTTACCCATGCTGTTTGGGAGTACCGTCAGAGGGAGGGGATCGAGCGTATGGACTGGCCAGCAAGATCCCCCCCCCCCCCCCGACCTCAATCACATCAAACATGTCTGGAATGAGTTGCAGCTTGCAATTTCAGCCCTTCCAGTCCAACCAAGAAGTGTCCAGGATCTTGGTGCCATGCTGGTCCAAAAATGGAACAACGTCCCACAAAGGACCATCTGGAACCTGATTGGGAGCATGAGAAGGCGTTGTCAGTCTTTAATTAACAATAATGGGTTTCATACTCGATACTGAACCCATACCAGTTAGCTCAGTCAACTTTTTGGCAAATTTGAAAAATTTCCTCTTTTACCAATATCCATTTTCCATGGTTATCGTATTCAAAAGCTAAACAATGTCAAACACAAACAAAATCTTAATTTCAGTACTTAAATCATTAAAGATAGAATTAAATATAAAATATATACACTTTTCATAATATTTCAACTAAAACGTAAAACAGGTTGTTTGATATACTTGGTGCTTAGCAAACTTCGAGTAGTATGTGTAGTACTGCTATGGTCTGTCTGGAGATTTTTTTTAAAAATTTTCTAACCACCTCCTGCGTGTTTAGTTTGTTGGTAGACCACCAGAAATCGGTAGAATGTTTTTTTTCATAAGTGTTAAGTATATCAGTTATTATCGGGCAAAATACTTATTTCAGAATCTTATATATATTTGGGAAATTTTAATTCTGGTTTTCATGTGTTAAGTCTCGCGTCATATCACCACCTCCTGTAACTGGCATTTTGCTGTGTTCTTTTCAGATACGTGTGGATCATAAAGGTGCCTCGTGTGGTTCACTGTGTTAAGTGCTATTTACCATAGCATATTGACAACCACGTTTACTGTCTTACTTGCAGTGGATGACGTCCAGATTACCCTTGCGCCCCTTGCGGTGTCTGGCCTTAACCCTTTACCCAACGTAACGCCCAAACTGGGCCAGCGCTATTCTCAAAAATCGCCTATTAATTTTCATTATTTTTTTCATTTTTTGTCTCAAAAACATAGGTTATGACTCCTCTTGGAACGAGCTCGTCGAGCTCGTTCCAACGAGAGGTCATAACCAATGTTTTTGAGACAAAAAATGAAAAAAATTAGTTATTCAAGAATTATTTTTGCAAGTGTCGTCTGCTTTTCAGGTTAGGTAAAGGGTTAAGAGTATGTGTTAAGCCGTCAAGACTATTCTTTAGTCTATTGCCTATAAGACTGCGCGAGCTCTGCCCCCACTTCGGTAACTTTGCACAATCAATCCATCTCTCATCACTCTGTATGGGTCAAATCGGTGATTATCCATCGCTCTCTCAACGATCTGTTTTATGCCAGTGGTGCTGTCTATTTTGACGTTTATAAACCACCACCAGAGTTCTTGAGAACGCTTTCAGATCCTACCAGGAATTACTGGATATTACTGGAGATCTGCGTGTCCATTGCGGGATTTACTTAAAGAATCGGAACTGCGCAACGCCTAACCTTCGATTTGTCATTTTGATCTCTCGTAACGGATTTAGTACCTACTCATCCTGGCCCCGACGAAGCGTACAGATTTAACACGGTCTTTCTCTTCTCTTACGGAGTAACCTTCCGTAGAAGTTGATCCTGTTTCAGACCCAAGAAAGCGATCCTTCGGAACACTGATCAATCTTTGTACGTCATTCTTCTGACAAGAACATGTCTACATCATCTCGGACTGCCATCAATCAGATGGTAATGATTTGGTTTATTAGTAATCTAGCACATATAATTCTGATTTCGCACATTCTCTGGACTTCACTTAAGGGCTTTGGATAAAGACATCGTTCTACAGTCGAGAGAAAATCTTCTTTAGTAGTACGTGCTTTTACATACATTATCTCTGTTGACGTCAAAAGCACCTATATCCACTAGACAAGGCGCTAGTCTTACATGACAATGGGATATTATAGCTCTGGCGAGTGCCTGTCCTATCTGCTCGGTCACTATTGAAGACACTACGGTTCTCGGCTATCAGTATCCAGGAATAATTATGGTCCGCTATCCGCTAAAAGGGTCACGTTATCTACATTTTCGAGACCCTGTCCTGCCGGCCATCTTGTTTCTGCCTTTGCCGCAGAGTCTCGGCGTAACAAGCGCTAGTAGACTCAGCAGCTCCTTTCAGATCTTCTTCGCTGTATTCTGAGTGCGGTTTATGTTCAAGCCATCTCGTGACTTTTTTAGATCTCCACAGTGAGATGTTATTCGATGCCAAGCAGGAGAATGGGTATTTTTTCTTTAACCCTTTCTCCCTCTCTAGACATCTGCAGTCTTCTTCGTTGGTAAGCCCTCTTTTTGGAAGATTAGATGTGGTTCTCCCTCGATATAGGTTTAAGAACTGACTGTTCTGGAGGGCATTTTTTGTCTTGTCTTCACTCTTACTAAAGACGCATCTGTGTTGGTATTCTCCATACCAAGACCATTACCGTTCCAACATGCACTTTGGAGACGGCAAGCAGTTTCTCGAAGACTTTCCACATTATTCCGGTAGGCGTAGAGGTTCACGCCATGGTACTGTCCCCACATGCATAAACTAGTCGTGCAGTCGGTAGATAAACTAATATTACCATTAAAGTCTCTGAGATTTGAAAGTGTCACATATGTTCAAAGAAAACTCCTTGTAATCGGTAGAGGAATAGAC
The DNA here is from genome assembly GCA_031216915.1 of Pictodentalium vernedei. Classification (NCBI taxonomy): domain Eukaryota; kingdom Metazoa; phylum Mollusca; class Scaphopoda; order Dentaliida; family Dentaliidae; genus Pictodentalium; species Pictodentalium vernedei. The sequence goes on along the minus strand of CM062289.1, from coordinate 420,388,841 downwards.
TCGAGAGTCTTGGGCCGACCTTTTCTTATGACGAATAAATACGGTCAATTCGGACCTTTTATCAATATGAATTTTTTTAATCTTTCAATCTAAGTGCTCAAGTTCAACATGAAAACTTTCAGTTCATTGAGGACTACTTTTCGCGAGGACCTTTGCGCTACAAGCGCTTGTATAAAAGGATGTATACTTCCATATTCTAGATCCATCCATATTCACGGAAATGTGGTCGGCTCTCCTTCCGAGGCACCGTTTTTCAGTTCAAAGCTATATCGTTCGGTATTGTTCTTTCTCCTTGACGTTCACCCGGTTGATAAATCATGTGTTGGCTATATCACAGTGCGCATTCAATACTTTGTCGGCATATTTAATGACTGACAGAATATTCTAGTCACCTTTCTTCTGGAGGAACATGCCAGTGCTTATTCCACACTGTTTCAGTCTCTGTGAGAATTCTAATTTGGTTCATCTCTGGAAGTCACTATCCTGGTACAGAATTTAGAGCTGTTGGTTAACCGAAACCGAACCTAGGTTTTTAGTTTTTTTTAAAAACCGAAACAGTCGACATCCCGTAATCTAAGGTTTTTCGTTTTTTATTAAATACTCTCTTGCTGCAGAAATTCACAGAATGTAGCCATCCCAGAGTAGTGAGAGTACCCAGACACTGCCAATGGCAGTGTCTGGGTACTCCCACGTCTCTGGGAAGGCTACATTCTGTGAATTTCCGACATTTCAGTTTAATTGTTTGCAGCTTTCCTCAAGTTGCGTGTAGGTGTCAGACCTCGAAAAATGGCCAAGCACAATAAAAGTTCTGTATATTTAGGTAATTATTATATTGGCCTTCCTGATTCTTCACGTATTATAGCTCATTTCGGGCATTCATGGAGTTTCACTCAAATTCAGTGCCATTCAGTTATGACTCCGGACACAAGAATGAGTTTTATTGAATTTTATTTGGCCTCATGAACAAACCGAAAACCGAATCGAACCGAGGTTTCACTCCACCTAATAAACCAAAACCGAAACCGAACAAGAAATTTAAAAACCTACAGCTCTAACAGAATTACGCGTCATATCTGTTCGAGTCATTCTTGCTAATGACAAGATTCTTGCTACCTCAGTCCTATCGGAAAACAGTCTTATCCGCGGCCTTCGTGGCAGCTCAGCTATTCCATTGTTACGTTGGTAGGCTGACTGCCCATGCTCTTTCTCACGAGTTTTTTTTTATTATTTTTCTTGATACTTTATTCGATTCATTCGTCTGTATCCGTTTGCTCGTTCAGAACCAGGAGGGTCCAGCTGGCTTTCCTTGAATAGTTCTACAGTTAAAACTAAAGTCCTGTCACGAACTGTGCGCTTATCTGGGCTTAATTGCGCGTAGGAATTGCGCACAATTGCCATATCGAATGGCATCCAAAGCACGGCAGTTTCTCCTGGTTACTCATTGCAAACACAGGCAATGTTTCTGCCAATGGACCTCCGGGTTACCCGGAGGTCCATTGGCTGAGACATTGCTTGTGCACAGGCCACATGTACAGAATTTGATAGCCTTACTGTGGTCATAACGCGTAGAATAACGCGCGGATCGACGTGCTATTTGTGCGCATTTCTTGACAGGACTTCTAGTTTTAACTGTAAATCCGAACAGTCTATCAAATAGATCTTGCCCGAACGTTTCAGCGTCACTGTCGCAGTATTACGGGGTTAAATTGATGTTCGAAGTGATGGAGGAAAATGTATGTTCTCATCAGTGTTCAGCCGACAGCCAGTGACTGTCCTTGCCACCTTGCCCTATCCGCTTGGGACTTTTAGGATTCATGAAGGTGCATGTGGCTTACAACGCCAAGGGGTGATCAACGATAATTCACTAAAAAGATTATTTATTCACATGTACGAAGAAATAAAATATGTAACCAATTACTCACAAAATTACCCATAAGAATACACTAATTACGCGGATAAAAAGTTTTTTCTTTTGGGCCCTCGACGTCTCCCACAGCTATGTGCGCTGGATCAACCTCACTTTATCTTCATTTTCTCATGGTTTGTGATACATACACAGTGTCTATTCACTTCTCGTTGCTTCCTCCTCGCAGGGTTACTTCAGTCATCTGGGCTAAACACATATAATGTTCTGCTTGTGTGACTCTATCAGCGTTCTCACAGTTCAATCACAATTCAATTGGCGTCTACCACAGTTCATCGATCACTTTGCCCCTTGCCTGGCTCTCACGGGGTTAAGTTATTCTTCGCCTTCAGATATATACTTAACAAAGCTTAGAAAATAATATTCTGCAAAGTGTTCTCAACATCACCAATTCTCGCACTGCCTAAAACTATTTTAACTCGCGAGCTATTCAAGCGCTTACTCAAGCTCTTAATACGGTTTCTAGACCTCAACGTTACAGCTTTTACTTATTTGGCTACTATGTAACTACGGTTCGCAACCGTTAACAAACTACTATCGGTTCCTTACAACCCTCACAGGGTTACGACAATACGCAGACTTTCAATCTCTGTGCCTATGACCCTCGACGGCCAAGGCTAAATTCGGACCTTCTCTGAGTGCCTTCAGGCCAACTGCCTATGTATGTCTTGCCTTCTAAAACAGGTAATGCCTTTTACCAAAATGCATAAAGCCCCCTGAGCTCGTACTTCCTATTCCTGATCCTATTCTCATATATGGCCACCAACTTGGCCCGCGACTGCTCCTATTCTAAATATGAGCTCTGTGGCTCCCCTACATCATAGCGTGCCTATACTTTCGCACCGATGCGGCACCTCCAGCCTATAGCATGGGAGCTCCCCATCTACTCGCTATGACCTACAGCCTTACACGCCTTCCGACTGTTATTGGCTGGAATGATTTTTTCGAGAAATCCCCCGATTTCTATTTAGATAGCCAGAACATTTATTCTCAGTTAATCGCTTCTCTTGAACCTGGTCACTTAGATCTGTCTTAATTTAACACTCGCTTCAAAGTTTCTTTGAAAGACTCGCATTTTGGCATCTTTTGACATTTCGGAGACAGGCCAGCTGCGTAATGTGGATGTGTGTCCAGAACATGTGTGATGCTCTGGTTTCCAACAATTAGATTTTAACTGGCTTTACTTACCCAGATAACTATTACAGAAGAGAATATTGTCTCTCTTAACATTGATCTGTTATCAGATAGCCCATGTGGCGTTCAACAAGTGCGCCGTAATGGACATTAAACTTTCATGCCCAATTAGCAGAAGTTGAATTATTGCCGATCTGTTTTCGGGGTTCGCCAAATACCTATTTTTACGTTTTATGTTTAACCCATTCAGAAAGATTATCGAAAATATTTACTCTTTTAAACAAGATCGCAACTCTGAGCTATCACTTTAGTCACTACTTCAGGTAATCTCTATTTCGCTTATGGATGTAGCACATTCGGGATTCTTGGCTGACGTTGCAACGACAGGGACGACCAGAATGATGGCTTACGGGTTTCGGGGCAACGTCTACGGACTTCAAATGCGTAACTTATGAGATCTTTCTCTATACAAATTCTCCTCCGGCAGATAGGAATGATCTACCATACAGCTCACAAACGGAGGTTCATAATCTTGCGACTACAGGGAGCGCGGTGGCTCAGTGGTAGACTGTTGATCTTCTATTCTAGATGTCCCGAGTTCGATTCACGTCCATGACTACCCGCGTTGTGTCCTTGGGCAAGGCACTTTATCCCGGTTGCCAACATAGGGGCACGATGACGCCATGTACCAAGGCGTACTGCACGCAGATAGTGCACATGTCTTCAACCGCTGTAACCCTGCTTGAGCAGGGCTTGAACAGAGTTAGCATGTTGAGGAGCTGACAGTTGCTCGTCGATGCTCTGTGGTTCTCTCCGGGTACTCCGGCTTCCTCCACCCGTAAAACTGTCATGGTCACGATTAGCTATTGTGCATAAGTATGTGACCTCAACCCCCTTCACTCTGATGTCAAAATACCAAAATTTCAGGAAGCTGTTTTTTCCCATAATGCATCTAGAAATTTAACCAATTCAATCTCGTTTGACAGCTCAATGAGCTCTGTCAAATGAGATTGAATTGGTTACATTTCTATTTGCGTTATTGGAAATTTTTTTCTGCCTGAAATTTAGATATTTTGACATCAGTGTGCAGGGGTTAAACACCAATAAATATTCGACTCTTAAAAGTAACATAAGAGAATGAGCCCTAGTGGAATGAAAAATGAAAGCCACACTTCTGGTAGGTACGTGGGTTCTAGTATTGTTTCATAAACTAATGCAACAGCGTTAGGAAACGATTCGTCAGACTTAAGTGGATGTCAGTATGTTGAAAGCTCTTCATAGTTTACAACGATGCAGGGTTATTTTCCATCCTATGCTCTTTCGTTCTCGACCGGACGCATAAATACCCATAGCTTACAGCGTGCACAGGTAAGTAGTCAGGTTGCACATAGAACGGGCGCTTACGACAACTTATGCATCGCCTCCTCTCAGTACGGATCATGGCTCATATTCATTTGATTTCATTTTTGACCATGTGTCCGAGGTTAAACCTCGGTCTGTTCCTATGCCATCTCGTCTTGTCCCAACTGTTGAGAGAAGAGCTGCTGCCTCCTTAGTCTCACTCCCTTACGACACCATTTCAGTCTTCATTAATTAATGGCGCTTTTTCTGCTATCAATTCTCAGCTAACGGCAAAAGCGTCTAAACCTTTTTCACATTAGCATTCAAGTCTTCTCGTGTGAATTACTAACTGGTCTCTCTAAACAGCTACATATTTTCTCCTCGGAAGATCACCTTGTGGCAGCTCAAGTTGCCAGAGTTTCTCTATTTGAAGAGCGTCACACTACCGCTCCATTTAGAAATCTTTCATGGAATATCTTGAAGTCTGTTAACGTTTCGGCTATCAATGTTGCTGACCTGAAACTCTGGAGGGATACAACACTCCTGTCAAATACAATTTTCCCTGACACTCAGTGTAATCAGCTCATGTTCCTCTCCCTTCTCTAATCAGCTCTTGTTCGACGGCAATATATTTGCGGTACTGGGATGAGTTCTAAAATATTCACACAATTAGATTCCCATGAGAACGTTTTTTATGGATGTTTGTGGATAATCCAGATCTGAAAGCAGGGGAAGATGATTCAAACTCAGACCATACTCACAAAAACATCCTAATCTCAGCAGGTCCCCCATGTAGCTCTAGGCCTCACTCCCGCTCGCAGACTGAAGGTAAAGCTAGACGTGGAATTTGGACGTTTCTCCTCCAATAGACCTTGTCAGGCCAGAAACTGAAGTTTGTCATCTCGGCACTCGCCAGCCAGACTGCTCATTTTCACCCCCAGTGGTCATCATTACCTCGGGCAATTGGATCTTCCAGCTAGTGGAGTTCGGACTCTGCATTTATTTTTCGTAAGCGACCACCTCTTACAGGCAATCCGATCCCAACCACTATTCTGGCTGATCTTGCGAGAGCTTCACTTTTAGATTCCGAGATAGTGACACTCGTAGTCAAAGAAGCGATCGAATTCATGCAGTCAAGTCATCAGTGATCAAGTCAACTCTTTCTTGTTCTGAAGAACGGCCAACTCAGACCCACTATAGATCTGAGCTATCTGAACCTTTTTCAGCAACGCCCCCAAAAATCAGCATGGAAATGTTAAGATTGGTAAGGAGCTCAATTCTCGAACGACTTTTCAGCAGGCTTAGACCTCAAGGATGCTTACTTTTATATTCCATTTCATGGTTAAATGTTCCACTACATTTTGGGAAATTTTCTCAGCTGAAAACATTGGGTTGCCACATAATAGTGAAAGGAGTTAAATTTCTGATTCTATTTTCAGAACGGTTTTGTGAAAAAACAGTCCCCCGCCCCCCCCCCCCCCTCTCCCTCATCACAAAATGATGAAAATTGCCTGAAAAACAAAACAAAATTTTATAGACCGTACTTGAAATTACATTACCTCATGAAAGGACTGCTAAAACTAATAATTTAATTTTTTGAATATTCAAGATTGCAAATATGTGGATAGAGGATAGCCAAAATTACAAGATTTTCTAAGTACACCTAGAATTACCATAAACAAGTGATCGCGATTTCCTGTGGCAAAACATATCCTGGCTCTCTCAGGGAACTCCTCTGGACTCTTCAAACCTTGTTTGGTTCCTCACTGAAGACGCCTTATGTCCCAGTTGGGGAGTTGAGCTGAATCTAGGGACTCTTCGCCTGTGACCAAAGGATCATGCACTGTGGCATATTAACCAAGAGTTGTAGGCAGCTATTCTTCTAGCTATCATACACTAGTTGTCTCTTCTGTTGAATCATATTGTTCTCAATAGGGTTAGGGTTCTTCCAACAATTCGTCGCCTGAGTGCTAGAATGTTCTATGTCCCCTATGGGACATAGAACATTCTAGCACTCAGTCGACGAATTGCACAGTACTTGCACACATAAGGAACCCGGAAGACATTCACTCCATTCCTGTACATCAGCACATCAGAGATCCTTTCCTGCTAGCTCATGAGAACATCTAAATGCTTGTCACTATTCGAGGTCTTATAATGTGTTAACGGACGTTAAAGATCTGTTATTCCACTAGGGCTCATTCTCTTATGTTACTTTTAAGAGATTTTGCTCCTGGGAGTTTTCACCCGGTTGATTAATCTCGTGTTAATGTATCATCGTCGGTTTTCATCGTTCCTTTCCAGTCGCTGGGAGAATTCTTTCTTCATTCCAACCGCTAACTCTTTCCATTTGGCATGGAATTAATCACTCTCGAAAACGTGTGTAATCATTTTTGCCGTATAAAGATTTCTCTGGCCTCGGACTTCTATACACAACGTTTTCGACATCTATTGGTATTCTATTCTCCACGGAAGCTGTTACACCCCATCATTCGGCGGAAGTTGACTGCCCATAACCCTATTCCATTGGAGCGGGAGCTCGCAGCCTATTTTGGGTTTGTTTTGGCTCCTTTTAGGCTATTTTGGGTCGCGCTATCTTCCGGGACAATCTTTATTTGTCACATGGTACAATTAATAACTCATTTATCCGTCTATATCGTCGTGATTCTACAGTTATTTGTGACAATTGTTCTATTCATAGATTCATGGCAGTCTTTTTTTTCATTTTAGAATAGATTTCTACCCCTCAGTTTTTACCTTTTGAAGAAGTTCAGTTTTCCCCATTTCATTGAATTGTTCACTCGCCTTTTGTTCAGATGAAACCGGTCTTCTACCAGCCGGGAAAAGCTTTTCTTGCTTCTATGCTGTTTTGCCCTTACTCCTCTGAGCGAACGTTTTTCTCTGACACCTGTCACTTATATCGGTGCTTGCCTGACATCACTGAGTTCGTCTTGCACAAGTTTCTGGTTCATTCTGACAAAATTTCTGTCAGTTCTGTTTATCTCTGGTCGATTTGGTGTCAATTCAGTTCATTCCTCTATCTCGTCTGTCTGTCGCACCTTTTCATTATTAACCATTTACCCAACACAGACGATATCAAAATTTAATTTAAATATCATTTTTTAATTTTTTTCGATAAATTTCAACAAAACCATATGTGACCCCTCATTGGAACGAGCTCAACGAGCTCGTTCCAAAGAGGGGTCACATGATATGGTTTTGTTGAAATTTTTCGAAAAATATTATTTCAGCTGCTGAATCTGCATATTACGCGGGCGGATGTGGGCGATTCATTGGTTAAAGGGTTAAAAGCAAAAGAAACCTAAACAGGAATTTTGGCTGTTTATTTCCCATCTTCCGCACTTTATGGTCGCTTTTTCTTGCGGAAGTTTAACTAAGTTGCCGGTATGTATCGCACTGAAATCGAATGTTTGTTTTTGGTTCCTTGGAGATCTCTGCGTAGTTACAAGTTTGCATTCTAATGGTTACTCTCTAGTCCGTTTCTCTTATCAAATGTCTTCAACAGGTACTATGAAGCCCTCCATACTTTATGGCTGATGAGAGGAATTACTAATTACGGTATTGAATTGCATCTTGTCCCCGTCGTGGACGACCCGCGTTGTGTCCTTGGGCAAGGCACTTTATCCCTGTTGCCTACATGGGGGCACGATGACGCAGTGTATTAGGCGTACTGCACGTCGATGGTGCACATGTCTTCAACCGCTGTAACCTTGCTTGAGCGGAGCTTGAACAGAGTTAGAATGTTGAGGTGCTGACAGTTGCTCGTCGATGCTAGGTGGTTCTCTAGCTCCCTCCACCTGTAAAACTGTCACTGTCACGATTAGCCATTGTGCATAAGTATGTGACCTTAAACGCCAATTTGCACTTTTAAGTTGTGTTCTGCTTACATGTTCAAGTCGCTTTTCATTTTGTTATGCAGTCATATCCTCGGGAAATGATGAAATTATAACTGTTGTCATTGTTGCATTAATTCCTTCACACTCTTAACTATAATCTCCATTATATCACTAAATATGCATTTATACACCCTCCGCCTATTGTTTATTCAGTACTTGTGTTACTTTGATAAGATTCGACGAAATTAAAATTTTATATCAAATGTTATTATACTTACCGGGGGCGCAGTGACATTGCGGTAACAGGTTCTCAACCAATCTAACTCTGCCTGTGCCGTGGTGCAGAGTTCAGAGTTATGGTGTTGGAGATCTGACAGCTGCTCGTCGTTGCTCGGTGGTTCTCTCCGGGTACTCCGGGCTTACCCCGTAAAACTGTCAGTCACGACTAGCCATTGTGCATAAGTATGTGACCTTAAACACCAATAAATAAATAATATTATACTTAACAAACTAACACAAAAATACTGCCCCCCAGGCAATCTAAGTTTGTACCTTTTTCTCGCTCGCATGTATCCATGCATATATTTAAAACTGGAAATTGAATTTGCACATGGCTGGCATGAATTTGACAGGCACCTGGTCAGTCCGGTTCGGTCTAAGTTGTCTTTTGACCATTCTGAAGTCTCCTTAGGGTTTTCTCTTGGGATTCTCCAATTTGACCTCTTTTTGCATGGTAGAAAGGATGAGGATTGGTCTTTGGTTAGTGTAAGAAATAAAATTTGATATAAAAGTTGAATTTTTATAGGAGTAATTACGAGGATAAGGCATTTGTTACCTTGGTAAGTATTGCAAGAAATAAAATTGTAATTTCTACATTTGCTAGAGAATGTGGCTTGCCACTTGCGTTGTCAGCTGTTTTAAACATGTAAACTGTCTACTCCATTTCTATGCTGACTACACCCAATTATATATTCATTTTCGACCATCTGCAGAGAATGCTACATGCAACAAGCTGGAGGCTTGTGTAGCTGACATAAAAATTTGGATGGCCGATAACTACCTGCAGCTGAATGGAGAGACAACGGAAATAATTCACTTTAGTTTAAACAATATTTATTTACTTATTTTATTTATTTTGTTTATGTTGACAACAGTTACTTCTGATAGTGATTACTTGTCTTCTGTTTAGTTCTGCTCATAGCCAGATACATTAATATTGTCCGTAAGTGTTACATTAATTTTCAAATGTTTTAAAATTTTTGTCCACACTTAGGCTTTTTTGGGATCCATTTGGGCTCATTGTTCCCATTGGGAACTTGGGCTCTCCTGAAATTTTTTCGAAAATTTTTTTTCTTTTGAATTATTTTTTCTAAATGTTATAATGGATTATATTATATTATGTATCTTTGTTTTCAAGGGTTAGTGCGAGTACTATGACTGTTTATATTTTTTCATGATGAAAGAATATTGTTCAAATTGTAATGCGAGGAAATCTTCCTCTGATTCTCCTGTTCATTGTGTTTCTTGTAGTCAATGTACTTGCACTAATTCTTGCTCAGTGTGTGTCAATTGGGATGACAAACGTTGGAGACGTGTGTCACGGTTTATTGTTACCGATGAGAGGTCCATGCCGGTCCTCTCTCCGCATGGTCACTCGAGTTTGTCAGTCTCTTTTTCAGAGGAACAAGAACAGGGTGATGTTTCCGTGATGTCTTCAAGAAGTGTGCCTCCGTCCTCGCAGTCTAACGAAGAGCTAGCGGCTAAAGTGCTCATGGAAATACAATTCCCTACGAGGTCCCAAGTAGGATCCACGTCGTTGTCGTCCGCTAGCTCGCCCGGTGAAGCAACCATTCATGGAATGGCTTGGCAGCCGGGTTCCTCCGTTGCGGTCCAAGGAAGGAGTTCGGGTGATGCGAGCACTATAAACATTGAACGTGCACACCCAGCGACGACGGATCCGAGGATAGTACGGAGGAAGCCTGTCAGTCCGGTAGCTAGCTCGTCCATGTCTACCCGGACCGCGAGCGAGAGAGGCCCCCTCTCTTACAACATCTGCGCCCAGATGTTGCACGTAACGTTCGTCAGTCGGAGCATACGTCCACTCCTCCTGCTCGGGACGCTCCGTTGCATAGACAGTTCGGATAGACTAGTCTATCGGCTTCCTCATCCTCATGGCAGCACACACGACCGCACCTTGGTTACCTGACCTGTGATATCCAGCCGGCTTCGCCGACCAGGGATTCCACGTCGACCAGGTCATGCCATCCGGTAGCCAGGGATACGAGGCCTTTACAGTCGGAACGTTCGCATAAAAGAAGTATGCAGGATTCAACGTCCCAGAAGCTTCCAGCGGCTAAATCACATAAGACTGCAGCTCCACAGGCCTCCGGAACGGACTTGCTATCGCAGATAGCTCATCTCATCGCAGCATCCCAGCAGCCGTCAGAAAGTTTATCGGATCAGGAATTGTCGGTTCGTTCCGCTGCATAGTCAGGAAGGGACGACCGAGATTATCAAGTGGTCCAGCTGGATGGTGAAAGGGATTCATCGGAGCTGGAATTTTCCCTTTTGGAGCAACATAAGGTAGCCGTAGATTTCATCCGGCAGTACCTTCCCGATCTTGTTCCTCCGGACCAGAATGCTGCGTTGCCGGATAAGAGACTGATAGCGTCACTGGACAGATTGCTTCGGTCGGATTAAGGGCATGGCGCCTGAGTTTCCAACCCAGTCCAGAAATGTCACACGGACATTTGAACTTTTGAATGAACCTATATTCAAACTTGCCTCCAAGACGGGCAAGTCCGGTTTCTTAGCGGCCAATGCTCTACAGCTGCCTTTCATCAATTCAAGGAATAAATTTGAAACGGCAGGACAGGGCATTCCGAGAGTTCCTCTGCGTCTGGACGACCAGGCTGAAGACCTAGAATTGTCTTTGCCGTCGTCTATGTCTATTCCAGCCACTACGTTGGAAACGACAATCTCGTCTAACAGGATCAGCTTAGACGCATTATCGTACGCAGATCACCTTACCAGAGCGTTATTACGTCTCGAAGGAAAAGAATTCCAGGATGTAAAACTAACTTGAGAGTTCTTTCGAGGGCCATAGCATACTCTACGTAAAACTCCGTCCTTTCAGTGGCAAATCTGGAGTTAGTTAGACGTCAGGGCAGCATCCACTCGGGTGGATCGTAAGGTGAAAAACTCTCTTCGAGTAGCTCCAGTTTCCAGAGTGCTTCTCTTCGACAAGCTTTCCATAATCTATGATCAGATTACTAAAAAAGCTTCAGACTCTATGCTGTTCAAGTCCGCTTCTAAAAAGTCGGATTCAGCGGAGAAGAGTAAGGCAAGCACTTCTGGGGCGAGTACTTCCAAGGGAAGTTCATATAGAGGATCTAAGCAAGCCTCTAGGTCTTGCTCCAGAGACCGTCAAGGTAACGACTTAGGTAGGGGTCGTAATACTGGCCAAGACTCCCGGTCAAATGCCCCTAGGTCGACGGGGCGAGGTGCGGGTCGTGGAGGACGTGGTGTCTCCCCCCGCAAGCCTCGCAGATCCAGGAGGTGATGGGGCAAACATCTATCGTGTTCCAGTGGGCGGAAGGCTATCGAGTTTCTTAACCAATTGGTTGTCGATTACGGACGACCCTTGGGTTCGAGGGCTGATTTCAGAAGGGCTAAAACTGTCCTTCAAAAGAAAACCCTCGTTAACTCGAAGTCCAAGATGGACTTGACTTCCGTCAAATCCTCAGAAGAAAGGTTCGCTTCTATCAGAAGTCCAATCTCTTCTGGAGAAGAACGCGATAGAGGTCGTAGAAAACCAGGAATCTCCAGGTTTCTGCAGCCATCTGTTTCTGGTTCCGAAACCAGACGGCTCGTTTCGTCCAGTCATAGATCTGAGCTGGATAAACAAGCTGATCGTGGCTCCAAAATTTTATATGGATACCATTCGATCGGTCAGATTCGATTCGAGTGAACGACTATGCTGCGAGCATAAATCTCAAGGATGCGTACTTTCACGTCATGGTACATCCGGCGTTCAGAAAGTATCTTCGCTTCGCTGTCATAGGAGACGTTTATCAGTTCCGAGCAATGTGCTTCGGTCTGAATCTAGCGCCCTGGGCTTTCACGCGAATAATGAACTCAGTAATGACTCATTTCCAAGCTCATTCGTCTGCGGTAACGTTGGCCTACCTGGACGACATTCTTCAGAGGTATGGCAACGAGGTAAAGCTTCAGAACGATGTTCAGAATCAGCTTCAACTGCTCCGACGTCTCGGTTTTATAGTAAACGAGAAGTCGGATCTGGTGCCGTCCAAGTCATTTACCCACCTGGGAATGAGTTTCGAGACGCACAATCTCGTTCGTCTGCCGTTAACCAGAGCGAAATTAATCAGTTGTTAGGCTCGCCTTTGTCTTCACTCAGATGTTGTAACAGCGAGAGAATTCATGCGACTGACAGGTTTGTGTGGAGCCGCCGCGGATCTTATTCAGATGGAGCAGCTGCGCACTCGTCCACTCCAAATCTTTCTTACTCAGAATTGGAGTGTGAAGATTCATTCGCTCGATACGAACATCGTCTTGTCGAATCAAGTGAAACAAGAGATTCAGAGTTGGGCAGATATTCAGTGGTTAACTCGGAGAGTTCTACTGCAATCGCCGGATCCGAGTTTTACGATTATGACGGATGCCAGTCAAACAGGTTGGGGCGCAACATTGAGCCCAACAGATTCGAAGTGCCAGGGTCTTTGGGATCCAAAGTTCCTAAACAAGCACATGAACATCAAAGAGATGATGTCAATTTGGCCTGTGCTACGTCATTGGATGAACATTATTCAGAATTCACATGTGCAAATTCTGTCCGACAATTCGACGGTAGTAGCGTATATTCGGAACCAGGGAGGCAATCATTCCATTCCGTTATTCAACTTAACGGAAAGAATCCTTCTGTTTGTCCCAGTGCATCAAGTTCTATCGGTCCGTCATATTCTGGGTCGTCTGAACGTTTTTTTAGACTCCCTTTCTTGCCGTCAGAATGGACTCTCAACAAACGAGTATTCAATCAGATTTGCTACCAGTGGGAGCGTCCGATGATACTTATTTGCGACGCATCTCAATCAGTTGCAGACGTATGTGTCGCCGCGTCCAGATCCTCGAGCGTTTGCAGTAGACGCTCTCTCGATCTCTTGGGACGGAATGATAGGATACGCGTATCCTCCAGCGCCATTGATTCAGCAGATATTGCTCAAGATAAAGCAATCTTACTGCAAAATTCTGTTGGTAGCATCTGTCACCCCAGAGACCATGGATAAATCTACTCAGGTGTCTGTTGTGGGACATGCGGCGGAAGCTTCCTCCACGGCAGGATCTTCTTTCGCAGGGGAAATCGCGCACACTGCTTCACAACCCGCAAGGTCTCAACCTTCACGTATTTCCGTTGTGCGGTCTTTCTTGCATGGCAAGCATTTTACAGGACGAGCAGTGGACGCAATTTCTAACTGTAGGAGGACCTCCTCTTCGCTAAATTATGCTGCTAAGTGGAAGGTTTTCTCACGGTGGTGTAGGGATCATTCTGTTGATATTTATGATCCCTCCATTCCAGACATTGCTACTTTTCTTGTCTTCCTGTTTGATGAGATCAAACTGCAGCCTGTTACCATTAAGGGTTATAGGTCTATGCTATCTGATACCTATGCACATCATGATAGTTTACAGATTGGATCTAATGTCTCTTCATCTAAGTTAGTGAAAAACTTTTCGATAAATAGACCTAGAACCCTTAGATTAATTCCTAAGTGGAATTTAGCTTGGGTTCTTAAGCTAAAAGAAGCGCCATTTGAGCCTCTTGATACAGTGAACTTCAAATTCGTATCTTATTAGACAGCTTTTCTCTTGGCCTTCTCTTCTGCCAGAAGTGTTAGTGAGCTTCATGCACTTTCTGTTGATGGTTCTCACTATCATAGTGTAGGTAATACTATTACCTTGACTACTAATGTTGGATTTTTGGCTAACAATCAGGCTCCTAATAAGTATCCGGAACCTATTGTTATCAAGGCTCTTCCGTCTTCAGACGGGCATAGGCCTTTACTCTGTCCGGTTAGAGCTTTACTTATTTATAAATGAAGATCTCAGTTTATCAGAAAGGGACGAAAACGCTTCTTTCTGTCTCTGATGCCTAATAGAAAGGACATTACGGTCCATTCTATTGCAAGATGGATTCAATTAACTATCCGTACTGCTTATGATAAATTATCTTCAACTCAGCAGTCTGCTTAAGATTTCGGCGCATGAAGTAAGAGCTCTATCGACATCTTGGGCTTATGCTAATAGTGTTGCTATTAGATTTGATGAAGGTTGCATATTGGTCTCAGCCTTCCACATTCACGAATTTTTGTCTTAGAAATATTGAGTCCATTTCTGGAGATCTGCATTGTTTAGGTCCGTTATCTGTTGCTCAGAATGTCGTCCACTAAACAATTGCAACTATAGTTATGCAGGCTTTCTGTTCCGGCAGTGACTGTCTGTTGCCCTCTTCGCTCTGGGGTATTTGGCCCAGGGCAAGGGGAAGGGGGGGGGGTGGTGTTCCCTTAGGCCACCTGCTTTATAGTGTAAAGCAAGGGAATACCTCCTCTGGAGTCAGTAATTCCGAGTTGGTGCCGGGATGGTTTTAAAGTGTAAAGCTTACGTTTAACTCATTCATGCAATATTTTTTAAGTGTAGCTCGGTGTGAAGCATTTGTGTATGTCACGTGTCATACGAGCGTTAATATACAATCATCGGACACTTTTAAATGAGTATAAAGAGTCTCATTCTCTGGACTTTATTTATTGGCTCTCCTTTAAAAAATTAGTTTTACGGGTTATACTGGATGTTAATAGAGATCATTGATGTTATTGTGCTCAATTACAGAATGGTATTGTCTTTCTTTTTTGATACAAATAAGAAAGATACATGTAAAGCCTATTTCTCCTTTTCTCCTTGAGGGGATAATTCTGTTTTCATGTAATTGAGTCTATTGCATTTTCCTGGGTCATTGGTACAGTACAAAAATGTTAAAAAATTTATAGTAATTTATATATTTTTTATACTTACCAATGACTCAGACGGGGATGGCCCTCCCATGAGCTGGGAACTCATACCTCCCCGCTGATTACGAAACGCTTACCAGGCACTGGTTGTAAGAATGACATTTGGCGCCAATTTCGAGACCTCCTTGATACTGCACATGCGCAGTGGATAAAAAGTATGGAGGACCACATAGGACATTGAAATTTCGGATTTTGATGCAATTTTTGGTGATTGGGGGGGGGGGGGAAGATTTGTGTTTGGCCCTAAAATTTAAGGAGTTAGCACCAGCTAAGTCTGGGTCATTGGTAAGTATAAAATATATATAAATTACTTTAAATGTTTTAACTTTTCCTTCGAAAATCTCTAATCACACATTAACCCGAGGTGGCACTGCGGTCAGGTAAAAAATCCAATCCGTGTAAGGCCTATTACCTCCTCTTTCAGTTGTCGCTGGGTGTTCTGTAATACACAACGTGGTTCAAATTTGAAACGAATAGAAAGGTTTTATATATTGTATCTAAACACTCTAAAATCAGTTGGATTAAAAATTCATACAAGTCAACTGGATTGAGTGAATATGAACCCAATTGGGTTCATATTCACTCAACCCAGTTAATTAGGGTTCATTTTGAACCAAACTGATTTTAGAGTGTATATCCATTATGGGAACAGAACAGCATTACCATTAAGACGAAAAGTAATATTTCCGAATTTTCAACTTGTCGAGTACCTGTGGTTGACGGCAAATGTCATTCGGAGTTAAATTAGTTCGACTTCTTGAAATATCGATTTACATGCACATTAAACTGAATTAATTCTGTTAAATCGAAACTAGCTGACTGAAAACACTGGACTGTAAACGAGAACTGCAGGCTGAAATCGCGCAACATTTTAAAAATGTCAATCTCTGATAAAGTTTGAATACTGAAAAAAATGGAAGTTTATGAAATCAAAATCAATGGCGACATTCCATAGTTGTGGGGGCTGCCACTATAGGGACAAGCATTTAACACTGAATTCCCCATACCCCAGGACTGCCACTATAGGGACAAATTCAGCATAGGATTCTCCATAGGGTTTTGTCCCTATAGTGGCATTTTTGTCCCTATAGTGGCATTTTTGAAGGTAGCAAAAAGTTTTTAAAATCTTTTCCCTACCTTCAAAAATGCCACTATAGGGACAAAAATGCTACTGAGGGACAAAACCCTATGGAGAATCCTGTGTTAATTTTGTCCCTATAGTGGCACCATTGTGGTATGGGGAATTCAGTGTTAAATGCTTGTTCCTATAGTGGCAGCCCCCACTACTTTCCATTCCCAAGTGAAACTGTCGGTGGCGTACATTAATTGAGAATGACTATGATAAATTGGACGAAATGTTTTAAAATAACATTTCCTAGCATTTCCGTCTACCACTCACTCAGATTTCGTCAAAAAGCTGTTATATTTCTGGCAGATACGTTGTCTGTGAAATTCTAAATTTCGCCCAAATAACGCCGGATCTAGTTGATTTCTGTCCGTGGAATAACTTCGGCCCTGTGCAGTACTAACAATTTCACGAAAGTGTAAATATGGATAAAAGTTTCAACAAACTGACATCCGGACTCACTCTGAAAATCCATTCAATCAATTTCGGCTTGGGCGACTTAGAATAATTTTCAATGGACTCAACCGTTTACCAACGTAAATCTTAAATGCGCTGTGATATTTAGGAAAAAAGATCGCAATGCAAATTTATTAATTTTTACCGAAAAGAACCACATGGCTTATGACCCACCCCTCCTTCGAACGGACTCATTGTGCTCGTTTCCATTGGGAGCTTGAACTGTTTTGATGACAAATCAAAATATTTAGTTACGATGATTATATTTGCAAGTGTCTTCTATTCAGGTTGGTTGAAGGGTTGAGGTACCAGAATTGAAACTACTGAGGTGTTGACAGTAAATTTCTTTGACTGCAATATTATTCATGGGCCAGTCTTGAGATTTTGAAAATAGACGCGATGTATAATGCGCGCTACCATCTGAAGTGAAGCGTGCTATTGAGTCCTGGAAACGGGTAAATGTGTTCAAGAAAAACATCAACCAAAATCTGCACAGCATTCAACTCACTGGTGCACAGTAAGTGGCGTTTCAAATTTTTCGAATAAGCATTTCGCAGCAATAACCGGCCAGCGCTATTCTCAAAAATCGCCAATTAATTTTCATTATTTTTCATTTTTTGTCTCAAAAACATAGGTTATGACCCCTCGTTGGAACGAGCTCGTCGAGCTCGTTCCAACGAGGGGTCATAACCTATGTTTTTGAGACAAAAAATGAAAAAAATTAGTTATTCGAGAATTATTTTTGCAAGTGTCGTCTGCTTTTCAGGTTAGCAATTGTAAGTCAGATGACTCTTCATGGAATGCATCGGCGAAAAGACGGTGAGTAGCATTACTGGCCTTTGAAGTTAACTTTTTCGAATGATGACGTAACAATTCTCGGAGAGTGGAGTTTTATTAGTGTGAAGTCATGGAATGCTACAAATTATAATTCATGGTGTATTGTTCACATTTTCGCGCATGCGTTGTATTTGGCCTCTTCCCCCACGAACAGATTTTAATCCTTTACGGAAAACACACATTCAGATTTGTTTAATTTCTTTCCCCCAATTCTTTTTTAAAAAAAACAAAAAACATGTGTGACTCCTCGCTGGAACGAGCTCGACGAGCTCGTTCCAATGAGAGGTCACACATGGTTTCGATTTTTTTTTCTACTGCAAAATATATTACGAGACGGACACAGTCGATTCCTAAGGTAAGGTTATTCGTTCGCTAGGTGGAAACGGGCAGCACTGTTGTCGACTCGCAAAGGGTAACAATTGCAGGTGCGATGGCGCGCAAGAGGGACGGCTCGCCTTAAAATGATCGCTGGACCTCGGTGTTTCTAAATATTCCGAAGTGGGTATACAAAAATACATGCTAGTGCTTAAGGGGGGGGGGGGGGTGCGAAAGACATCAAATAGCAATGTTTGTGTATAGCGCCTACCGTGTGTGACTGTTAGGTTGGGGAAAGAAGTAAAGTAGTCTAACTTGAGAACTGTACATCCAGATCGTATGAATATCACACTTTGACCCGTCTACGCTTGAATGTACAATTCAGACACACAGAGATTTGTTTATGTACACTTGTTTTATTAAAATTTGTTGGAGAGTGCCTCTGGGTACCCACCCCACCTACCCCACCCCCCCCCCCCCCCCACCCACCGATGAACTTTAATTATGAATAGTTATTAGTCAAATCAGAAATCATATTTCACTTTGTTCTATTTTTACTGCATATTTACTGAGGTTAAAATGCATTTTGGAGGGGAAAAATAATGCGTGGACGTGGATATATATATTACACTCTTGGACCCGTCTAAGCTTGAATGTCCAATTTAGGAAAACGAAAACAGAGATCTGTTTATGTACACTTGTTTTATTAAAATTTATTAGAGAGTGCCTTTGGGTACCCCTCGATAAATTTTAATATTATGAATAGTTATTAGTCAAAAACCAACAAAAAATAATTCGGCACCGAAACAGTTACTAAATTTTGTTTACCAGTCTCAGTTTGCATCTCATGCATCGATTTTTCACCCTTTTCATTTTTGTGTTTCCATATCAGTCCTTCCAAGCTACTACGACAACTTATATGTTCTCAATTTTCAAAGATTGTAATTTTATCAAACGTTTTTTGTAATAACAGAACGAATAGCTTCAAATGAATGCAACAACCAAATATAGATAGCAAAACCTGTACACGTGAAACACAATATGGGCAAAGTTAACACTGTGTCCAACTGATCGGCCAATTTAGACACATGAAAATAGAGAATTGTATATGTACACTTGTTTTATTAAAATTTATGGGAGAGTGCCTTTGGGTACTCTCCGATACATTTTGGTATATTTTGGTGTACTGAACATTCATTAGCCAAAAACCAACATAAAATAATTCAACACCGATACAGTTACTAAATCTCGTTTACATGTTTTAGTTTGTATTTCATGCATTGACTTTTCATTCTTTTCATCTTAGTGTTTCCATATTAGTCACTCCAACCAACTAAGATATTTGATACCATACTACATTTTGGGTGAAAAAATATTTAGTGGCATGTGGATATATATCACACACCTGGACCCGTCCATGCTGAATGTCCAATTCAGACACACGAAAACAGAGATTTGTTAATGTACACATGTTTTATTAAAATTGAATGGAGAGTGCCTCTGGGTAACCCCTCCCCTCCCCCGCCCCCGATGAATTTTGATATTATGAATAGTTAATAGCCAAATCCGAAATCATACTTCACTTTGTGCTATTGTTATTGCATATGTATTGAGGTCATAATGCATTTTGGGGAAAAAAAAAATATTTAGTGGCAGGTGGATATATACTACACATTTGGACCCGTCCATGCTTGAATGTCCAATTCATTAACACTTAAACTGAGATTTGTTTATGTACACATGTTCTATTAAAACTTATTGGAGAGTGTCTCAGGGTAACCCCCCCCCCCCCCCCCCGCCCCCGTTGAATTTTAATATTATGGATAGTTATTAGCCAAATAAGAAATCATACCTCACTTTGTTCTATTTTTAGTGCACATGTACTGAGGCCAAATGCATTTTGGAGGGAAAAATATTTTGTGGTGTGTGGATATATATTATACACTTGGACCCGTCTAAACTTGAACGTCCAATTTAGGCATACGAAAACAGAGATTTCTTTATGTACACTTGTTTTATTGGAATTTATTGGGGAGTGTCTTTGGGTACCCCCCCCCCCCCCCCCGCCCCCGTTGAATTTTAATATTTTGAATAGTTACTAGCCAATTCAGAAATTATACCTCATTCTGTTCTATTTTTGTTGCATATGTACTGAGGTCAAAATGATTTTTGAGGAAAAATATTTAGCGGCATGTGGATATATTTAACACACTTGGATCCATCGACGCATGAATGTCCAATTAAGACTCACGAAAACAGTGATTTGTTCATGCACACTTGTTTTATTAAAATTTATTGGAGAATGCCTTTGGGTACCCCCGATGAATATTAATATTATGAATAGTTATTAGCCAAATCAGAAATTATAACTCATTTTGTTCTATTTTTATTGCATAAAAACTGAGGTCAAAATGCATTTTGGATGAAAAAAATATTTAGTGGTATGTGGAAATATATTACACACTTGGAACCATCTACGCTTGAATGTCCAATTTCAGACACACGAAAACAGTGATTTGTTTATGTACACTTGTTTTACTAAAATTTATTGGAGAGTGCCTTTTGGTACTCACCGATGAATTTTGGTATTATGATTAGTTATCAGCCAAATCAGAAATCATACCTCACTTTGTCCTATTTTTACCGCATATGTACTGAGGTCTAAATACATTTTGGAGGAAAAAATACTTAGTGGCATGTGGATATATATTACACACCTTGACCCGTCAACGCTTGAATGAACAATTTCAGACACACAGAGATTTGTTTATGTACACTTGTTTTATTAAAATTTGTTGGAGAGTGCCTCTGGGTACCCACCCCCCACCTACTCCACCTCCCCCCCCCCCCCCCGATGAATTTTAATTATGAATAGTTATTAGCCAAATCAGAAATCATATTTCACTCTGTTCTATCTTTATTGCATATTTACTGAGGTCAAAATGCATTTTGGAGGAAAAAATAATGTGTGGTATGTGGATATACATTACACACTTGGACCCGTCTACGCTTGAATGTCCAATTCAGAAAAACGAAAACAGAGATTTGTTTATGTACACTGTTTTATTAAAATTTATTGGAAAGTGCCTTAGGGTTCCCCCCGATGAATTTTAATATTAATAGTTATTAGCCAAAAACCAACATAAAATAATTCAGCACCGAAACAGTTACTAAATTTTGTTTATCAGTTTCAGTTTGCATCTCATGCATTGATTTTTCACTCTTTTCATTTTTGCGCTTCCATATCAGTCCTTCCAAGCTACTACGACAACTTATATGTTTTTAATTTTCAAAGTTTTTTTCAAACAGTTTCAAACGGTTTTTGTAATAACAAAACGAATAGCTTCAATTGAATGCAACAACCAAATATAGATAACAAAACCTGTACACGCTAAAATGAGCAACATGTGGATTAACGATCGGCCACTCCTGACTTCATCTCCATGTTGTGCCATGATTAGCCAAGGTAATATATATGTAATGTTAACCATACCAAGAAGCTAACAAGCTGATAATGTCATGTTTAGCCCTCCTCGCTGAAACCTTCATTCGATGTCCACTTTCTCTCGAAGACTGATTAATAATTCTTTCGTTCGATTCCGCAGTGACATAATCCCCGTAGATACCTATTTAGATACATTGATGATTTTTTCTCATCAATATAAACAATTTACTTATGTGTTGTTGTGCCGTAAATTCTACCTTGTATCTTTATCACTAAAATTACCACTGTCTTCAGTTTACCAAACACAGTCTTATAGTGAGCCCAGTTATGGCGAATTTTAACCCTACTTTGGATGAGATACAGAATAATGATCATTTCAATTTTGTTTCTATGTATAACGAAAAAACGAACGTCACGGACGACTACAGCCCTGACGTGTCCCCATTCTCTATTCATAATCATTCATGTAATTATTATTCAACCTCAAACTTTAAAAGAGATTTCTACGACAAAAAGATAAAAACTAGTTTACTAAACCTAAACTGTCGAAGTCTGAATGCGAACTTTGACTCGCTCACCAACTTCTTGTGTGACATTCAGAACGACGAAAATTTATTTGAAGTGATTGGCTTGACAGAAATATTTAATATCCATGAAAATTTGAATTATAAAATCGAAGGATATCACCCGATTGTTTACAGGGTCCGACCTAGCGACGATGATGGTAGAGGAGGTGTTGGCATCTTCGTTTCAGAAAAACTCTCGTTTAAGGTTAGACCTGACCTAGAGATTTTTATTCCACACGTCATCGAAACAATCTTCATTGAGGTAAATCCGGGATGTCAAAACTCTTACGTCGTCGGGTGCATATATCGACCAAATTCACCTCCTCTGGCGAACATTGACACATTTCATTCCTCAGTAACAGATATTGTAACAAAAATTTGCTCTGAGCATAGTAAAGCTTTTCTACTGGGAGACTTCAATGTGGATCTACTTAGTTTCAACAGACACCAAAAAACTAATACATTCGTAGATAATATGTTCAGTCATGGATTCATGCCGGTCATAACAAAGCCAACGAGAGTAACAGAACACTCAGCGACCTTGATTGATCATATTTATTCCAACAATGTCACCGATAAATATCATGCTGGTATTATTATTACAGATATCTCAGACCATTTTGCGACATTTTATGTACAAGAAGGCACCCACGTTACCAGTAGTACATCATCCATTTATAGAAGGTCTTTCAAAAGAGAAAATGTGGAATTATTTAAAAACATTCTCCAAAACAGCTCCTTTGACTCGGTATACAACGGTACATGTGTTGAAACTGCATACGAATCTTTTATAAATATATACCTCAATGCATTTGAAAACGCATTCCCCCTAAAACAATTAAGGGTACATAAGAAACATGTGAAACGTAAGCCCTGGATGACGACCGGCCTTCTGCAATCATCGATCAATAAAAATAAACTTTTTCACCTAAAAATGAAAAAACCAACAGAATTTAACATAAACAAATATAAAAAATTTTGTATAATTTTTAATCAAGTAAAAAGACAAAGCAAAGCCTTATATTATAATGATATAATAGAAACAAATAAACACGACATGAAAAAAACATGGAACATATTACGCACTATAATATCCAAATCTAAATCAACTGCCAGCTTCCCATCGAGAATATCTGTTAATAATGAAGAAATAACTGACCCCAGTGAAATCGCCTCAAATTTTAATGACTACTTTGTGGGGATTGGTCAGACAATAAACGAGAATGTTCCATATACAACTAAGAATTTCCGAGAATACTTAAATGGCAATTTTAGCGAGACCTTCTTTATTGTCCCAACAAATGAACAAGAAATTATATTGACAGTAAATCAATTAAAAGGAAAAATGAGCTCAGACTACAATAACTTATCAACAAGAGTTATGAAAGAGGCAATATTGCAAGTGGCAAAACCCCTGACACACATTTTTAACCTCTCCTTTACAGAAGGAAAATTTCCCGACAAACTCAAAATAGCTAAAGTGATACCGATACATAAAGGTGGCAACCCTCAGATGCTAGGAAATTATAGACCCATAAGCTTACTTCCAGTTTTCTCAAAAGTACTAGAAAAAATAATGTATCGTAGGGTCATCAGTTTTTTAAACAATTTCGAAATACTATATAAACACCAATATGGCTTCCGCAAAAGTCATTCCACAATTCATCCCATCTTACATCTTCTTCAGTATATCGCGGATAGCAATGATAAACCCACAAAGGACTCAACCTTAGCAGTATTCATAGATCTGTCGAAAGCCTTTGATACGATAAGTCATGACATATTGCTTACCAAACTAGAATTCTACGGAATAAGAGGCAAGGCGAACGATTGGTTCAAAAGCTACTTATCAAATAGGTTACAATTTGTCGATGTTAACTCGCACCAGTCCTCAACGCAAACAGTTAACTGTGGTGTCCCACAGGGCTCCGTTCTCGGACCCCTCTTGTTCTTGATCTATGCCAATGATATGAGCAACTCAACAAGGCTAAATCTACTTTCATTTGCTGATGATACAACCCCTTTTACATCTGGGCATGATCTGGAGAGATTGGAAACTGAATTAAACGCAGAACTTACAAATATTTTTATCTGGTGTTGCTGTAATAAACTTCAAGTAAACGCTAATAAGTGCAAATATATTATGCTGCACCCACCAAATAACCCAAACAAAGCAAATATGCTACGTATCTTTCTGAATAACACTAAGCTTTCACCGGTCGATAACTCCCAGTCTGAAAAGGTGGCTAAATTCCTGGGAGTTTATCTTGATGAAAATCTCAGTTTTAAACACCAGGTATCTACTATTTGTTCTAAAATATCGAAAATAATATATTGTTTGAACAAAGTAAAAAACATACTACCACATAAAGCAATGAAGTCGTTATATTATGCACTTATACATAGTCAGGTATTATAGGCAATCCAAGTATGGGGCCACGCATCTTCTTGTTGTAAAATATACACTCTGCAGAAACGAGCCATTAGAGTAATCAATCGCAAAAGACTTAACAGTCATACAGATCCTTTATTCAAAATGAACAATATTTTGAAATTTAACGACCTTTACAAATTAAACGTTTCATTATTTATGTATGACTGGAAATATATGAACCTACCACAATCGTTTGAAACGTTTTTTAATGTTAGATCCACTGGAACTCTTACTAGACAAGCAGGATTAATACAGATTGATAAACCAAGAACGCAGTTTTCTGCAAATCTGCCGAGACATAGCTTTCCAAAAATATGGAATGCAATTGAGTCTGGTATTCGAGGTCTCCCCACCAGAAGCCTATTTAAAAAACAATTAGCTATGAAATACATACATAACTACTCTTCGAACATATCATGCGCATATCGCATGTGTCCCGACTGCCACCCTAATATCTAAATATTACTATTTTTTAATATTAGTATTGTGAAATGTATTGGATAATGCCTTATGATGGGTATTCATCTTCTCTTATGAGAATGTGCACTCCACTGACATTTCCCCTACACTGACTCACACTAATTTACTAAATAATTCTTAATCGGTCGTCATTTCAAGCAACAAATTTATAAATTTATAAAGCCTTACCTTTATCTTTCTGAACTGCCCTTTGCAAAATCTGGACCGGTAACTAATTGCTTAACACTCATTCATACTTCGAGAAGGCATCTTCCTAGGATCCAACTCACCAGGCAAATATCTCTCTCCCTTTGTTTGTCTCCCACACCCCAAGGCAGGTATATACTTGTCAACTGTTATCTCATCCTAAACGGCCACTAATGTCTCATATGAGATCATTTTATGTGACAGCCGGTGGCCCTCGCTATAACTCTCTACACCCTATACTGAAGGCGGTGGTGATTATGTTTTAACGATGTCTACTGCATGACTATTGAATTTGTATGACCATACCAAGGAGACAACAGGAAGACAGCTAAATTTGCTATGTTGTCTCCTAACAATATATCATGTTGTGTTTAATTTTGTATAGTTGTGTCTTATGTTTTGTTATTCAGTGATATATTGTTGAATAAAGTATATCTATCTATCTATCTATCTATCTATCAAAGATGATTACTTCATCATTTGTGTATTGCAGATCTTCAAGACAATGAATTGGTGAGATTAGTGAAAGGTTCAGAATTTTTCACAAGTACCGTAAGTGACAAACTGGACGGATACATGCACTATTTGCAGGAGCTAGTGAAACGTGAAGTAACATTGCTTAAACCTTGACTGCTACAGAATGATACACCACCAGACATCACTCGCTTGGTAACATTCTTTCCTATTAACTGTATGCACAATCTAATTACGTGATGACTTGAATGCCTTGACTGCTGTTTATTTGGCCCCATAAGCATACGGACCACGGTGATCAATACAAACCCGCCAAAGCCACCCGACAGTTTAAACACATTTGAATCACCAAATTTCCCAAATTTCCCAATCGTGTTTGTCATGTGTGATTGTCACAAGTTATTGGGTTTACAAAAAGCATTTTGTCAGATAATAGTTTATTTTGGATTATCAAAACTTTCAACTGCCAGGGTCATATCTTGTTCGGCAGTTTTACGAGTCGAGGAACCCGGAGAATCCGTAGAAAACCTTTGAGCAGCCAGCGGCCAGCAAATGTCACTCGAGCTTTAACCCGGCACAGAGTTAGCAGCTGTTGAAGAGTGCATCATCTACATGCATTATGCCTTAGTGCACAGCGGGGGTGTGCAGTGTGTCCCCACGTGGGATTAAGCTCGTTGTCCATTTACACAACGCAGATGCGGACCAGGATCGAACCGCCGACCGTTTGGTTTCAAGTCAATTTCTCTACCATCTCCCACCCTTGTTACTGTATTGTTGTTCTTTTAGGATCGTGTACATCTTGTGTCCTGCCCCGCCCCGTCCCGGTATGTACGTTATCGTGGATAAGGTCACTATTCATTTGGTTTACTGGACACTACTTCATTTCATCCTCCCTTCGATTTTTACCCTTTACCCAACGTAACGGCCAAAACCGGCCAGCGCTATTCTCAAAAATCGCCAGTTAATTTTCATTATTTTTTTCATTTTTTTTTGTCTCAGAAACATAGGTTATGACCCCTCTTCGAGCTCTTTCCAACGATTGGTCATAACCTATGTTTTTGAGACAAAAAATGAACAAAATTAGTTCAAGAATTTTATTTTTTTTGCAAGTGTCGTCTGCTTCAAATGTTAGGTAAAGAGTTAAACATCTGAACACGGATATCAGAATAATGATTTACAACCTGCAATCTGTTACTATGCAACTTAAAATAACACAAGTGCCTTGAACGCTCATCCTATTTCCGTTTGAAAATTAGCAGATTTAATATTTTGTTAGGTAGGCCTTCTAGAGAACAGAAGTCAAATTTTGCAAAAAAAACCAAACCGGACGGATCAGGTGACAATTAATTGAATAAGAAAGGCCAACTATTGTCCAATTCCCACCAGACAAACGCTGTTAATTTTTTGCATTTTCAATCACACAGGAGTGCTTGAAATTCTAAATTCCATCAATAGTATGGGCAAATTCAAAGAAAACTCAGCAATGGAAGGGCGATTTTCAATGAATGCTTCAAGAAGCTTAAGATGTTTTAGAGCAGCAATTTCTCGGTCAAGTGTACTATGAAATTTTTAACATTTTATAATTTATATTATTTGACGTAACCAAACATCCTATTTCTGTAAAAGTAACACTTATCAACTAATTCCTTTCATGAAAATGAGCAGATTTTTAGGGCCCTCTTAGCGAGCGTGAAACGTCAATGGCAAAGGCGAACTGGGCTAACCAAGGTCCTAATGTGCACGATTTTACTTAACCTGGTGTCCTGAAATATCTTTTGAATAGTGACCCATTGTCCTTTGCCTTTTCAACAATGGCTGATTTGGTTTACAATTGCTTCTCGGCCAACCTAATATAAACCTAGAAATCTGATTTTTAATACGATGCTTTTTGGTAAGCTTTGAAGAATTCTTGTCATCCACATCCGACCCTTGGATTCTTCAGTTAGTACAGTTCGGGGCTCGGTTTCTTTCACAGAAATCCCATTCTCTGACTGGCAATCCTATACCCACTTCCATCCCCACAGATCAAGAGCGAACGTCATTTCTGGATAGAGAGATAGCGACGCTACTAGACAACGAAGCGATCGAGGTCATTCACAATGGAGTCTCCAGGGTTTTATAGCAGACTGCATTGTTCCTAAGAACTGCCAACACCAGTGGAAATGTTCAGATCTGTAAGGAGCACGATTCACGAAAACGAATTTGCGGCCAGTGTGGAAAGGAAGGATGCTTTGTTTTACATTCCAATACATCCCGAGATGTCCCGGTTCTCGTTCCAAGGTATTGCTTATCAGTTCACACCAATACCGTTGTTGTTATACCGGTCTCCTTGGGTTTCCCCATCTGATGAATCAATCTCATATCACCGGGCGCATTCATCAGTCTCTTCGTCACTCACCAAAATTTGGTCCGATTTCGCAATTCACTTCCACAAGTCGACCTGAATGACTGCCATGGAATTCCTTCATTTGATGTGTATATGCGTCTTTGTGACTGCTCTCATTCCTCTGGGCAGGCTTCATCTACGTCCTTTTCATCTTCATCTTTACCTGCTCCAGAAATGTTAGTGGCAAAACGTTTACTGCCAGGAATTCTCAGACTCTTCAAACTCTGGTCGGATCCTCACTTCAGACGCAAGCGATCAGGCTGAGTCCATTGAATCTACAGACGCAAGATCAGTGTTCAGAGGATCGAGCAGCGCTCCATATCAACCAATAGTTGTTTGCAATTGGTCCGGGTGTCGGGCAAATGGTTGTCTCACCTGTCGAATCATGCTGTTCTCATTCTAACCGACAATTCTACTATTGTCGCGTACATAAGGAATCAGGGAGGCACTTACTCCATTCCAATATGTCGGCTGACCAGAGAATCTTCTGCTAGCTCATCGCGACTACATCAGAATGCTAGTCGAACAGATACCAGGTCGCCTGATAATCTTTCCCACAAAGGCAAGATTCTACCGTCTGAATCGATGTTGAGCAGACAAGTTTTCAGGTCGAATTGCCTCAAGTTGGGCACTCCTCACATAGACCTGTTTTGCGACAAGGTTGAAAAATAAACTTCACACGTTCGTTTCCCCCTGTCCAGACCCTCTCGTCTTCGCAGTCGATACTGTCACTAATTTGGAACCGAATAGATAGCTATGCCTTTCCAGATACCAATCATCCAGTGCGTTCTCAACAGCATTGGAACTCGCTCTGTCGTATCATTGTCGTTCAACGATGTTTGAATGACATATTGAGTTCGTTACTGTTTTCTCTTTTCCTTCAGTTTTTTTTATTTGCACATTTCTACAACTAGAGTAACCAAATGTCGCATATGTAAATGGCGATCCGGCATTGAAAACTCCGTAGTTAGAGTTTTGATATTCCACCTTTATCCAAAACGTTAAGTCAAACGTTTTTTCTCTACCCTTACATATCTACGCCTGTATCAACCCTACCGCTCTCTAATTTTGTAAATATTTCCAACAGAAGCTATCAAAAAATATGGCAGCGTCATAGGACGGTTTTGCGCCGTTGCTTTTCGTTTATCCCCAGGTACTACAGCTTCCTCCACCCGTAAAACTGACACGAGGTGTCCCTGGCTGTCGAAAGAGTCGAAAAACCTCAATAAAATAAAAATAAATTCAAACGACCTCCTTGCCAATGAAGTTGAGGCCTGGCTACCTATTGAGCATAATCTGTAGCTATTGGCGACCCCATGAATGCAGCTAACAGGAGGAATCGCACCACACTTATGAGGGACCTACAGGAACAGTTGCATATTGCTATTCATTTGGCCCTGTAGTAGCTGCACAATCCCTTATTGCTTCCAATCTCTTAACCCTTTAGTTAACATGAAAAACAGACGACACTTGCAAACAAAATTCTTGAATAACTAATTTTTTTATTTTTTGTCTCAAAAAATAGTTTGTAACCATTATTGGAACGAGCTCGACGAGATCGTTCCAACGAGGGGGTCATAACCTCTGTTTTTGAGACAAAAATGAAAAAAAAAAACCTGGCGATTTTTGAGAATAGCGTTGGCCGGTTTTGGCCGTTACGTTGGATAAAGTGTTAAAGTACCATACAGCTTGCCTTTTTATTGAAAGGCATTATTTTTTCCCTCATTGCCTTATGCAGAATTATTTCAGTATGAAAAACTAAGGTCACTAGCGCCCACACTCGCGAAAAACTAAGGTCACTCGCGAGTTAACCTGACAGCCTACTTCAAGGGAATGCAAGGAGAGCAATTACGTTGCTTGGTGGAAATTGTAAGGTTAGTGTACCCTATTCTAACGCCAGTGCGCCCGAGAACGTTACTTCATATGGCTAACAGCATTCGTAGATTAACAGCCCAAGAACCATAATTGTCGGCTCCACGTCTGGAAGGAAAGTAGTCTATGTTAACGTATCCTTTTCTGAGGCCAGTGCATCAGGGGACTAAAGTGATTTTAGCTTAAAAAACACACGGGTGAATGTTCCTACAACATACGTAAGCGGTACGTCTTGTGAGACTATAAATAGTCTTCATTTATGATTATGTGCCCGAGATAAAACAAGATTTCACCCCCCCCCCCCCCCCCTTCTCCTCATTTCTATACATTAGAGAAGAGATCGGCTGCTGCCAACATAGTCCGCCTCTCCAGTCCGACCTTTATAGTCTTTGGTGAATGACGTTTTGCGTCCATTCACCCCCGGCTCCCGTCTGAAGCTCTGAAAACCACTTTCCACGGTAGGGCAAACGCCTCCTAAAAGGTTCAAGAGATATGAAAGCGCTGTCGAGTACTTATCATCTCGCCTCGCGCTTGTAGGAGACGGCTCGACACTCAAGCTATGCCTGCCCAGGTCTAATAACGTTCAACTTCAAGCTTGGGGAAACGTCAAGTTTTCTTGTAAGACGGCTTTTCCAGATCCTCTTGTTTCATCATCTTGAGACAAACGATTCAGCCGCTCCTTTCAGATTCACTTTGACGCTGTACTGATTGTGGTAGGTGTTCAGGCCATTGCTGTGGCTAATCTGGAATTTCACAGCAATTCTTCAGTCCAATCCATCTCTTCCAGAGAGTCAACTTGATCAGTTACGTTCAGATTCCATTTTGAAACATTCCGTGTTCGATGAACAGATTCAAGCTGTAATGGAAGGAGTTAAGTTTTTGCACAATCGGTTATTGATAGAATATAGCAACTCTTCTTGGAATCGCTACGTCTGTTCTTTTCTCGTAGAGCTTCAAACCCAAATGGGTCTCCAGCTGCCTCTCGTAGGTTCTGCAGCCTTTCGTAAACCCTGAGGTAAAGCTGAATGCAAAGGCAATTTTTTCTCCACCAATCTGCCTCGACAGGCCATGAAGTGATGGTCTTCACATCGTATCGCTTCCAGTAGAGTGCAGGATTGGGTAGTGTCTTCCCTCTTGGTCCACTATCACGTCAGGACAGAGGAATCTTCAGTTAGTATAGTGTGGACTACTTATTTCTTTGACAGATGTCATACCCACTCACTCGCAATCATCAGCTTCCCACCATTCTGTCAGATCTGGCGAGATCATCACTATATTTCAAGGCAAGAAACTATCGAGATCATTTATTACAGCCGGCTTTCTTGTTTCGAAGAACATTCAACTCTGACACATTATAGACCTGAGCTACTTGAACCTTTCCATCAAGGCTCCGAGATTCAGCATGCAAACATTCAGATCTGTAAGGAGCACTTTTCATGAGAACGACTTTGTGACCAGTGTAGACCTCGGGGGATGCTTACTTAAACATTCCAATTCATCCGCATTCTCGCAATTATCTCTCGTTCTCGTTCCGAGGCATCGCTTAATAGTTAAAGCAACGTCCTTCGGATTAAGTCGAGCTCTGAAAATTCACCCGACAGATGAATCAAGTGATGTCATATCACCGCGCGCGTTCGTCAGTTACGTTTTCGGTCCACCAAGACGACATTCTCCGAAGACAACTCGTCTTTACTGGAGAATGCTCGTAGTCTTCCACAGCTACTTCAGTATCTGGGTGATCAACCTAATTGGAAGAGGTCTGAATTAATTCAAGCCCAGACGTTCTCGCACGTAGGCATGGGAGTCATTTGTGATCAGAAGTTGGTTCAGTTCCCGCTTGCGAAAGCCAACATCCTAAGTGCTTTCACCATTGACCTCACCATCACGACTCTACTTTCATCCAGGGAATGTCTGTGTATTAACAGAATTTGCGTCGCCGTGACTAATCTCATTCCCTTAACTAGGCCTCTTCCACGTTCTTTTAATCATTACTTTAGAGATCGAGTGTCGTCTCGTCAAACAAGATCATTCACCTCAACTGGTACATTCGCAGTCGGACATTCAGGTTGCAAATCGTATCATAGCTTACGCAGAGAATTTTCCTGGACTCAATGAATCCAGACCGGATTTTTACTACAAACGAACGTGGAACAACTCTGAATCCTCTGAACATACAGACTCAGGGTATGTGGTCAGAGGTACCAGCACAGCGACTTATCAACCAAAAGGAGTTGTTGGCGACCCTTCTGGCTGTTAGGCAATGGTTGCCTCTTCTATCGAATCACCCCATTCTGATTCTTTCCAACAATTCGACAGTCGCCGCCTACATCAGGAATCCAGGGGTACACACCTCATTCCACTTTGTCATCTGACGATAGATCTGCTTTTGCTAGCTCACCAGAATCACATCCAGATGCTAATCACATACCAGTCGCCTTGACGTGTTAGAGGACGCTTTCTCACAAGGCCAAGATTCTTCCGTCCAAATGAACGTTGAATAGAGACATATTAAGGTCTCCTTGTGGGTACCCCATGCATAGACCTGTTTAGGAAAAGGTGGAACGTTCATCCATATTAAAGAAACTGGATCGATTACACCATGACGACGACAAATTCAATTAATATATCTTCCCCACCCCTATTGTAGTTGTGACCATTCCCAAGAAGATGCACACCATTTCTCCTTTCAATGCCAACACTACCTTAACACCCGATCGATCCTGCTGAATGCTCTTTTTAGGTACGATATCACAAATGTTGATGAACTTCTTTATGGCAAACTCTGCTTTACCAGGTAATAAAGCAGAATGAAATTATATTTAGGAACGTCCAGTCATTTACCTTATCGTCTGGTCGATTTGATTAACTCCAACTCCAACCCTATACTTTGTAGTGTTCAACCGATTACCAAAAATGGTCGCAGACCGATTACCGGTTATTTGAGTTCACAATCGACCGATTCTGATGCCGATCCCGATTGTAATACCATGCACTGCTAGACAAGTCGAGGCTCGAAAAAACTACATTAAACTAAACATTTTTCTTTGTTGACTGGAGTCGTAGCAAAATTACCAGTCGCGCACACTTGGGCGGTAAACGTGGCTCTCACAGAGCCACGTTTACCGCCCAAGTGTGCGCGACTAGTAATTTTACTGCGACCTGAGTCAATGGAGTACAATCTTCACTTTCCTGGTAGGAACTGGCGATTTCCGCAAGTACGTTCAATTGTGAGCTTCATTTGTCGTTTAACTTGTGTATCCCGTAAAAGGGGCGTCTGGAGAGATTAAGCATACACACTGTGGTTCTTTCTCAACTTTATTGAATGGTATCATTGGCATCATTTTACATTAGCAGTTGAACAAGATAATAAAATGCGATTAATGAATCATTGCAAAATGCTTGGCAACAATCGGTTGAACCGATGTTCCAGGAGCCGTTGCCGTTGTCATCCGATTGCCTGCAATCGGCCGATTGTGGTGGCCTGTTCCGATCATCGGTTGAACACCAATCCTTTGTCAGACCATACTCAAATCCATTTGCGTGAAAGGAAGAGTGGGGAGAGCTCTTTGATGCAGTGATGGCGATGAGTGATAATACCCCACTGTCATCATGTTAGCTTAGATAACGGCGACCTTTCAATCGCCTGCACTCAGCTTTCATTTTTGTTTATGAAATACCTTTTCTTTATTTTTATTGATGTATCTATGCTGCAAATTGTAAGTTTAGTTTTCGAGGAGAGGAGTCTCGTAAGTTGTCATAACTTGTCCTTCAATCTCTTTTGCTGTAATCAGTGGAAATAAAATGTTGAAACTAACATTCATCCGGACAGGTTCGTTTCTCCTTGTCCAGATCCTCATGCCTTCGCAGTCTACACTTCCTCGACTTTACACAAACATCAATCATCCAGTGCAATCAAAACAATTAGTGCTTCAAGAATTTTATTTGCAAGTATCGTCTACATTCTTAAGAAGATTCGGGACTCGTACAGATGTATCTACTTGATTGTTCCTCTCTCTTAAGAGCAAATCCGGATCAGTCGAATGAAACCTTTTCTAGTTGTTCCCATCCAGTTACCTCTTCGCGCGATCTCCAATATCATCCTCTCATCCGATTTCCGCTCAGTGTGAGTTACACCTTCATAGTTGCCCTTTATCGGGTTATGACTTGGGCAAAGAGGTTTTTCGAGAAGGGCAGTGGAGTGCATTTACTGTACCTTGAAAGCTCTCCACTGGCTTAGTTTATAGTGCTGAAGGGGATATTTTCACTCGTTGATTTCAAAGTAATGTTAGGTTATATCATCCGTCCATTGCTCAACTGGCTGATGCCTTTGACTCCAATGGGCCCCAGCCCATTTCTATTACCTATGTTTACTCAAAAACATAGGTTATGACCCCTCTTTGGAACGAGCTCGTCGAGCTCGTTCCAAAGAGGGGTCGTAACCTATGTTTTTGAGACAAAAAATGAAGAAAATAATGAAAATTAATGGGTGATTTTTGTGAATAAAGATGGCCGGTTTTGGCTGTTACGTTGGGTAAAGGGTTAAGTGCTTTCGCTCTGTTGTCGGGAAACGTTCTTATTCCTGGATAATCATGTGAAACAGTTTATCTTTGAGAGTCCCAAGACTCTCAGAATCAAACTCAAATGGAACTTGTCTCGGGTTCATCTTTGTCTTGGTGTGGCACTTTTTGAGCCTCCAGCCAATGCCGAAATGAAGGTCTCGACATTCAAAGCTGTTTCCTTTTTAGCTGCCGTCTCTTCTAGAAGAGTAAGTGAGCTTCATGCTCCCTGCTGAACTGGAGTATTGTCGTAGCTTTGGGAATAGTTACTCTCTTACTCGACTCATCTGGCTAAGAATAAAGTTCCTAATGAATCCACCATTCATATTCGTATTCGACCTTAATGTCGTGAAGATCAGCCTGGGAATAGGCCACTTTTGTGTGCAGTTAGAGCTATTTCAGTAAGGAAATCCGGGTGTTTTAGCCTAAAGACGGAGGGGCATCGCTTTTATTAGCATTGAGTAAGCTTAAATATCTGGGTGATGGTCTAACCTCGTACACATGTGGAGGCGTTCGATTATTTTCTGTTAAGTCATCCTCGGTAACCTCTATCAATGCTGCCTAATGCGAGCTAATAGTCATAACAGGTATTGAGCACATTCTAATCAATTTCTTTTCCCTATATCGGTTATTTATACTAAATCTGGTCTATTTGTATACACCATCCTAATGTTCATTCGGCATTTTGTGTTGGAGTGTTTTGGATGTCCAGAAAAATGAATTTCTCCCCAAATTCCATTTCTACAATACCTACAACACCAACACAAAGTACGTCCCACCAGGTCAAACTGATTGAGTAATTTTGAGCCAACTCTTTGCGACGCATGCATATTCTAATTTCTAATTGGGTGTTGACACGTTTGTGCATATTTTGGCTGGGAACAATTGGTGCTGTTCCATTGAGAGGAAGAGCGGACACCGGGTTGTGAGTAGGTATAGTAGATATAACATTTTTTGGAAAATTTTAAATTTTCGATGGTTTAGTCTCATCCGCATTGCTTATGAATTTACTTTAGCGGAGAGGATTTCTAACAATACAATTGCTCCGGAAGTTAAAGCCTTAGGTTCGTGGGCATACGCTAACTCTGTCTCTTACTGGCCTCGTAAATGCAGCTTATTGGAAGAACCACTTTTTTCTGCACAGATCATATTAAGGCTATCAAATTCTGTCCCCATTGCCCGTGTGGGGGCACGATGACGCCGTGTACTAAGGCGTACTGCACGTCGATGGTACACATGTCTTCAACCAATCTAACCCTGTCTGTGCTGCAGTGCTCGTCGTTGCTCAGTGGTTCTCTTCGGGTACTCCGGCTTCCTCCACCCGTAAAACTGTCACGGTCATGATTAGCCATTGTGCATAAATATGTGACCTTAAAACATCAATAAATAAATAAATAAATCACATTCTGTACATATGGCCTGTGCACAAGCAATGTTCCAGCCAATGGATCTCCGGGTAACCCGGAGGGCCATTGGCAGAAACATTGCCTGTGTTTGCTAGGAGTAACCAGGAAAGCCTGCCGTGCTTAGGATGCCATTCCATATGGCAATCGCGAGCAATTCCTACGCGCAATTAAGCCTGGATAAGCTCACAGTTCGTAACAGGACCTATATTTATTAAACTTTGTAGTAGCTGTAGTGGAAACTACATCTTATCTGTTATCGGGCATTATTCGTTTCTCCTTTTGGTCTTAAATGGTTGAGTGCTAAATTATTTTTGACCATCAAATCTTGTTCACATGTCTCTGCCTTGTTACAAATTATGGGAGAGAGCCTATGGGCACTCTCCCATAAATTGTAACAAGACAAACCCTTACAGATTAAACAACATCACTTCAAAGATAATACAAAGCACATGCACTGAATATGAGCCTTCAAGTTGTGGTACCTGCACTTCAGAATAAAGCCCAAATATGGGCTTCCAGCACTCTACCAGTTAAGCATGTTTTGTTCGTTGTAAGTTTGGAAGACGAAGGTTACTGGCGACAACTCAGTGTTTTTGAGTGACATTTAGCATCACAGGGATGGCGGTATCGCTCGATTCACGTTTATGAGCATGGTGGACAAGTAACCTTGATCTCAGTTCAATTATGTAGGCCTTGTTAACTGAGCTAACCTATTCGATTTATTTGTAAGTATCATAGTTGGTAATCCAATGTTCGTTTTCGATCCGTAAAATCACGGTGTAGTTACAAGAAGGTCTTCTCTCAGGTTACTCCACAGCCCATTCCTCTTCCAGAAAGTTTTAAGTAACGGGACCTGAGAAGCACGCCACTCTGCATATTATTAATTAGCCCACAATGCTACATCATAATCCCGCATGTTCATGATGTTTTTATGTTGTATTTAGTTCATGTTATGTCCGTTATCATTTTCATCTTAGTCTGTTCCTCCGAAAATGCTGAATCTGCTTGGAGTTCGTCCTCCCTGGATTGGTCACTCTCTACGGGTGGGCAATATTTCCACGGTCGCAATATTGGATAAGGAACACCGATTATAGATTAAGCATAAAAAATTTCTCTAACGACGTAATAATATTAGATTAGAAACACTAATTATAAGAATAATTTTCAAAAATTTAATTAATGAAGCACCGGGTACAACCCGGTGCTTCATTAATTAAAATTTTGCTGCTGATGATTTTTATAACCTGGTAAACGCATGCTTGGGCACCAGTACCCACACGTGGATAGCGACAGTGCCGTATTACCCACGGTCGAGCCCCTAGGCGTTTAGGTGCTTCGGGATGTGGCCTCCATCGGCACTTCAGTCTATCACCCCACTACAACTGACAGCCTGACCCTGGTACGGTAAGCACTATGCCACATCACATAGTCATATACCCATTTTGTGGGTCTCCTGAAGAATTCTGCTCATAACCTGACATATTTAAAATGTACTGTGTATAAATAAATATATAGTATACTTACAAGAGTATATATCTGGATAAATACATATGTACATCTATCGCTATGGCGCAGAGTGCAAAGTGCCTTTAACCACTTGAGCCCTAGGGCGCTGGTAACAGTGCACCAGCAAAACAAAGGGTGGGCCCCTCCCTGCGGGTTCCTAGGCTTCGGCCTAGTCAGCCTTATGGGAGCGCGGTGGCTCAGTAGGTAGAGGTGCAGGCTGCAAGCCGAGAGGTCCTCGGTTCGAATCCCACCTGCGGCAACCGCGTTGTGTCCTTGGGCAAGACACTTCATCTCCATTGCCCGGATGGGGGCACGATGACGCCGTGTACTAAGGCGTACTGCACGTCGATGGTGCGCATGTCTTCAACCAATCTAACCCTGCCTGTGCTGAAGTGCGGAGTTACGATGTTGGGGAGCTGGCAGCTGCTCGTCGTTGCTCGGTGGTTCTCTCCAGGTACTCCGGCTTCCTCCACCCGTAAAACTGTCACGGTCATGATTAGCCATTGTGCATAAATATGTGACCTTAAACACCAATAAATAAATAATAAATAGTCAGCGTTATGAATACGGCCCTGGATAGCGACCAGCCCATGGCGACCACTGTAGTATCCGCTGAGTGCTAGATCCTGAAATGCTATAACAGTACCTCTGATATTACTCGGGTATGTTTCAAAACAATTAAAATTTCTAAATTAATGTTTTGGTATGGCTTTACTTTCCATTTGAAATCAATTGCTTTTTCCCACAAATTGTATTTGCTTTTTCCCACAAATTGTTTTATTAGCTGTATCTCCATTCAAAATGACTCGTATTCAGTCCCAGCATCATTATGCTTTGGCTCTTTGCTAATGTCTATAACTTGGCACAATATCCTCAGAGGGTACGACTTTTGGTGGTCGGTAGTCTTAAATTCTGGATTTTTAGGGCTGTCTCCCGTTCTGATATCTTGCCGAACTAGGTCCACCAAGCGTATTGTTAGACGTTATTTACATTGGTGTTGGCACCTTTACTTGCCACTGAGTCTACATATATCCCACCAAAAACTGTTTTCCCGACATTTTCTCTAAACTTGGTAATTTTTGGGTCGCTTCCGGTCAGTTCGGAGTTTCAGCTTACCGACCACTAAAAACGAAGTATTTTTACTCGTGATAAGTTATTTTTTTTTTACGTTAGTCGACTCAAAAATTAGTTGTAAAAGTAAAATCATTTGTAAAAGTAATGGTCATGAGAACCCATGTCGCCTTTAAATTGAAGTCCTGCCAAGTTATTTCAGAATCGAAATCATTCCATTTAGTTTGAAAGCGGTTGCCATTACAATCTAATTGTTAATCATCCTTTGTTTTTTGCAGTTGAAAGATCAGCAATTTATTAGCGAAAGTCGCTTGAGACCACACCACATCAAGCATCTACTCTCACGTGACTATCTTCAACTAGCGCAGTAACGTTTCCAACATCAGTTCGACGAACAATTTGAAGACTTTCATCACAACACTCGGAAGCAGATGAGCTTTATAGGACGGCTGTCATTGAACAACCAGAATTTGTCCAGAAACTAAACATATTCTCTTCAGCTGGAGGAAGAAGGTAGTCGACAACGTCAGGACTCCCAGACTTCCCAAGTGAATTGATGAACTGGGCATAGAACCTCAAAGCATAGAATGTTACTTTATCACTACTGTCGTTTTCTGGCAGTTGATACATATCTTGGTACCAATTAAAATGACTATTGGAAGATCAAAACTGAGGAAATACTTAGTGTATACTCTTTGTAACTAATAAACTGTTACTTCTGTTTGTCGGGTCATTTAATTCTGATACCACTATTTTGTGCATATAGTCAACTCACCTCTATCTTTTTCTTTGATACACCTCGGTGTCACAATTGTACGGCAGCGTAGAACCACCACACCGTAGTATATTTCCAGGGATTCCTAATTTATTTTTACAGATTACTAATGTGTTTTTACAGATTAACTGATCTATATTTACAGATTACTTAGTAAATCTGTAAAAACAGATTAGTTAATCTGTAAAAACAGATTAGTTAATCTGTAAAAACAGATTAGTTAATCTGTAAAAACAGATTAGTATTCCGTAAATACAGATTAGTTAATCTGTTTAAACAGATTAGTAATCTGTTCAAACTGATTAGTTAATCTGTAAAAAGAGATTAGGAATCTGGAAAAAGGAGATTGGGAAGCCGAGACTGGGAAGCCGAGACTGGGAAGCCGAGACTGGGAAGCGAGAACTTGAATTTAGTAACCTCATATACCCTTTGAATCATGCCATTTCAGAGCCATCAACCAATATTCGTTATTCTATTCAGGGAAGACCAATATAGTTGCTCAGTGAATTTGTGGTAGACCATTCAAGGTGGTCAACATGCAGCCTGGGTCTTAAAAATCTTGAATGATCTACCACACAAATTCGCTGCGCAACTGTATAATTTATGAATTCAAGTATCACGACCCTGGACTGGAAAAAAGGCTTTTCGAATTCAGATGGTTAATTTGAGACGGCGTTTGTACGTCATCGTCACGTGTGTGCATTATCAGTTCCCCGAGTCTAAGGCAGGGCACACATCACCGTGTATCATGTCGAGATTTTATATACCCTCGATTGTTCAGGGTACATAAAATTCTTACAATATTCATGGGGCCATGTACCCCACAAAAAACTATAACAATTGTCATACCAAAAAGCTATCGTTATACCATAAGAACGAACAAAAAGTACCAGAAACACTCGAAATAACACATTGGAAACAGTTACAATTTTTTTCTCTCTTATAGCATTTATCTTGTACAAAATGTGACACTTGCAACCATTACTTTGTGCGAGGATGCAACCATTACCTCCTAACGAAGTCGTTCAAGTCAGTGTGTAGTGTACATAAAAATACACATGCCCCCTATCGAGTGAATGTAATAGTTTATTCATAACTGAAGGGGCAATGCCAAAATACTGTTCGCTAAAAGATAAAAAGGGAGTAGGTTGAAATAACTTGATTTTGAATTTCTGTATAATTAGAATACATAATGAAATAGTTAAAGCGCTGTCTGTTGTTTTGCCATGCGGAAATATGTAATCCCTTGATACATTCTGTACGTCTTATGGCTTACGAAATCAAACGGCGCGTTGATACTTTGTCATTTTTGTTATTTTTTCCGAATTTTTAAAGTTTTAACATCAATTCCTATTTTCTCTCGAATAGTGCTCAGTGACAACGGTTGAGTCATGTTATCGCAGCTTAAAACACTAATATAACCCTGCTGTCAAGATTTCTTAACTGATTGGAACGATCAGGCCTTTCAAGAAATGAGAATACCAGAACAAAAGCAAACACTTTAATTGCTTGTATTTCATATTCAGTCAAACACAAATAATATTTTGTTTATATAAATTTGTTTTATTACAAATTATTGGAGAGTGCCTGTGGGCACTCTCCAATAATTTGTAATAAAACAATTTTTTGAATAACAAATTTAGACCACCAAAAATAATATAACCCTCAACCAGATAATCACTAATGTGAAAAATATCTTGTTTGTACTTTCCTATGTTTGACGTCGCAATTAAAAAAAAACGTTGAAGAAACCGAATTCCCAGTGACGTTTCAACATCAGGATAATTAAAGTCTCAAAGGATTAATGTTGCTCAATTTGATACCAATTGCAATAAGATGTAAAGACTGGGTCAACAGACTCATTGTTAGAATTATCTTAGGACAACCGGGAAATACGAGATGGAAATTCGGTGAACCCTAATTGGACCTCTGCAGTATGCCATGTAGTTTATTACAACTAAAAGTAGAGCATGTTTAAGTGACCGTATGGGTTATTAGCCAGGCAGTGATTATACAAACACAACCTTGGGATTCACCCTGCTGGGAAATTCATAAACAGCTAGATGCTGTTTTTATTTGCGGTAATTTTGACTAATGTGGGCTTATTTCGTCCAAGACAAGAAAATGGTCAAAAAACACTTTTCCGCTAATTTTCATTTACATATATCAAAACACTGACTGAAAACAGTTTTAATATCTAAAAATAACTGGTTATTTTGCGTTGTCGGGAGTCATAAGCACAAGATCGCGATCCAAAAAAGAGAGGAGTCACCTTTTATACACTTTCATGAATGCCGCGTCGTCCCCTAAAGCCTTGCAGATTGCACCGTGTTGCACATAAGAGACTATATATAGTTGAAGACAAAATATCCTAAATATTTGTTTTTTCCCCATGGGAACCTTGGGAAGTGGAATAGTGCTTGTTCTACTGTGGTGAACAAGCGATGTTTTACTGGTACAATAGGACCCGGCAACCATACCTGAAGTGCACGTCCGGCACACTTGGCACTCTTGGCACACTTGGCACTCTTGGCACACTTGACACTCTAAAATTAATCATTAGCATTTTAAATGATGTGGCAATTTGCCAGTTGGCAAATTGCCACATCTTCAAAAATAGAAATGATTAATTTCAACCCATTTAACGTCATAAATAGAAAATACATTTCTAGAAAATACAGTTGTAAAAGTTTATAGTATTGACCCCTGTTCTATAGTGGAGTGGAGCACGTTACAGTCCCCACTGGGGGGCGGTGGCTCAGTAGGTAGAGGTGCAGGCTGCAAGCCGAGAGGTCCTCGGTTCGAATCCCACCTGCGGCAACTACGTTGTGTCCTTGGGCAGACACTATCTCCATTGCCTGCATGGGGGCACGGTGGCGTTGTGCACTAAGGCGTACTGTACGTCGATTGTGCACCTGTCTTCAACCAATGCTAACCCTGCTTGTGTGGAGTTAGTATGTTGGGGAGCCGACAGTTGCTCGCTGGTTCTCTCCGGGAACTCCACTTCCTCCACCCCTAAAACTGTCATGGTCATGATTAGCCATTGTGCATACATGTGACCTCAAACACTAATGGAAGTGTCAATGACACTGTAGCTCAACTTGACAAACTTGAACTTGGTAAGTTATAAGTGAAACGGCAAAATTGAAGATCATTGGGACCAATGTTGGTGAAATTTAAAAATAACAGCATTGTGTGTGCACAACGTTAGAGTAATCCATTCCTT
The DNA here is from genome assembly GCA_031216915.1 of Pictodentalium vernedei. Classification (NCBI taxonomy): domain Eukaryota; kingdom Metazoa; phylum Mollusca; class Scaphopoda; order Dentaliida; family Dentaliidae; genus Pictodentalium; species Pictodentalium vernedei. The sequence goes on along the minus strand of CM062289.1, from coordinate 420,346,386 downwards.
TTTAAATGTAAACCAAGTTGCCGCGGCTAAAGGAAGAATGTTGATACACAAATGCAGTAAGTTCAGAGGTTATTGTAAAGGGCAACTGTTTTCACAGAAATGAATGCTAATCAACAGCTCTTATCTAAATGTCTTGCCTAATGAGCACACCAAATTCAAAAACAATCCTATGATAAATGTGGCCTGTAGGCCATGTCAAAGAATGTTGATGCCCAAATGGAATAAATTCAAAGATTGTTGCTAACAGCAACAGTTTTTGATGGAAATGAAAAGAAAATCAATAGCTCTTATTTTTGTCACCCTGTATAAGCATACCTAGTTTAAAAACAATCTGATAATGAATGTGCCCTCTGATGCATGCCAAAGGAAGATGTAAATGCACCAAGTAGGTCATTGCTTGTGGCAATGGGTTTTGGGGGGTTTTTTTATGGAAATTCATAAATATACCCTGCAGAGAGTACAAAAGAGATAAGTTGATGCACAAATGCAGTAAGTTCAAAGGCTAGTGAAAACGACAATAATTTTGTATGGAAATGAAAAAATCTAGAGGTCACCCCGAACACACATACCAAATTTCAAAGTGATCCGATCATAAATGTGCCCTGAAGGATGTGTTCAAGGGAAATATTGAGGTCTGACTAAACTGAGTTCAAAGGTCAGAGGCAATATTTTTTGACGGAAATGGGAAATGAAAGAAAATCGATAGTTCCCATCTAGAGGTCACCCCAAACGAGCATACCAGGTCAAATCAATCCAATCATAAATGTGCCCTGTAGGGTGTGCCAAATGGAAATATTATGGTCTGACTAAACTAAGTTCTAAGAAGGTCGGCCGCGGCAACATTTTTTGACAGAAATTGAAGAAAATCGATAGCTCCCATCTTATCTCTTTTGCACTCTCTGCAGGGTATATTTATGAATTTCCATAAAAAAACCCAAAAACCCATTGCCACAAGCAATGACCTTCTACTTAGTGCATTTACATCTTCCTTTGGCATGCATCAGAGGGCACATTCATTATCAGATTGTTTTGAAACTAGGTATGCTCATACAGGGTGACAAAGATAAGAGCTATTGATTTTCTTTTCATTTCCATCAAAAACTGTTGCTGTTAGCAACAATCTTTGAATTTATTGCATTTGGGCATCAACATTCTTTGACATGGCCTACAGGACACATTTATCATAGGATTGTTTTTGAATTTGGTGTGCTCATTAGGCAAGACATTTAGATAAGAGCTGTTGATTAGCATTCATTTCTGTGAAAACAGTTGCCGTTTACAATAACCTCTGAACTTACTGCATTTGTGTATCAACATTCTTCCTTTAGCCGCAGAGACTTGGTTCACATTTAAAAAGTAATGGATTACTCTAACGTTGTGCACACACAAAGCTGTTATTTTTAAATTTCACCAACATTGGTCCCAATGATCTTCAATTTTGCCATTTCACTTATAACTTACCAAGTTCAAGTTTGTCAAGTATAGCTACAGTGTCATTGACACTTTCATTGGTGTTTGAGGTCACATGTATGCACAATGGCTAATCATGAGCATGACAGTTTTACGGGCGGAGAAAGTGGAGAACCCGGAGAGAACCGGCGAGCAACTGTCGGCTCCCCAACATACTAACTCCATACAAGCAGGGTTAGCATTGGTTGAAGACTGGTGCACAATCGACGTACAGTACGCCTTACTACACAACGTCACCGTGCCCCCACATGGGCAATGGGGGTGAAGTGTCTTGCCCAAGGAGACAACGCAGTTGCCGCAGGTGGGATTCGAACCGAGGCCCTCTCGGCTTGCAGCCTCCACCTCTACCTACTAAGCCATCACGCCCCCAATGGGGACGGTAACTCCAATACTATAGAACATTTACAATTGTATTTTCTACAAATGATGTTAAATGGATTGAAATTAATGATTTTTAAAGAGTGCCAAGAGTGCCAAGAGTGCCAAGAGTGCCAAGAGTGCCAAGAGTGCCAAGAGTGCCAAGAGTGCCAAGAGTGCCAAGAGTGCCAAGAGTGCCAAGAGTGCCAAGAGTGCCAAGAGTGCCAAGAGTGCCAAGAGTGCCAAGAGTGCCAAGAGTGCCAAGAGTGCCAAGAGTGCCAAGAGTGCCAAGAGTGCCAAGAGTGCCAAGAGTGCCAAGAGTGCCAAGAGTGCCAAGAGTGCCAAGAGTGCCAAGAGTGCCAAGAGTGCCAAGAGTGCCAAGAGTGCCAAGAGTGCCAAGAGTGCCAAGAGTGCCAAGAGTGCCAAGAGTGCCAAGAGTGCCAAGAGTGCCAAGAGTGCCAAGAGTGCCAAGAGTGCCAAGAGTGCCAAGAGTGCCAAGAGTGCCAAGAGTGCCAAGAGTGCCAAGAGTGCCAAGAGTGCCAAGAGTGCCAAGAGTGCCAAGAGTGCCAAGAGTGCCAAGAGTGCCAAGAGTGCCAAGAGTGCCAAGAGTGCCAAGAGTGCCAAGAGTGCCAAGAGTGCCAAGAGTGCCAAGAGTGCCAAGAGTGCCAAGAGTGCCAAGAGTGCCAAGAGTGCCAAGAGTGCCAAGAGTGCCAAGAGTGCCAAGAGTGCCAAGAGTGCCAAGAGTGCCAAGAGTGCCAAGAGTGCCAAGAGTGCCAAGAGTGCCAAGAGTGCCAAGAGTGCCAAGAGTGCCAAGAGTGCCAAGAGTGCCAAGAGTGCCAAGAGTGCCAAGAGTGCCAAGAGTGCCAAGAGTGCCAAGAGTGCCAAGAGTGCCAAGAGTGCCAAGAGTGCCAAGAGTGCCAAGAGTGCCAAGAGTGCCAAGAGTGCCAAGAGTGCCAAGAGTGCCAAGAGTGCCAAGAGTGCCAAGAGTGCCAAGAGTGCCAAGAGTGCCAAGAGTGCCAAGAGTGCCAAGAGTGCCAAGAGTGCCAAGAGTGCCAAGAGTGCCAAGAGTGCCAAGAGTGCCAAGAGTGCCAAGAGTGCCAAGAGTGCCAAGAGTGCCAAGAGTGCCAAGAGTGCCAAGAGTGCCAAGAGTGCCAAGAGTGCCAAGAGTGCCAAGAGTGCCAAGAGTGCCAAGAGTGCCAAGAGTGCCAAGAGTGCCAAGAGTGCCAAGAGTGCCAAGAGTGCCAAGAGTGCCAAGAGTGCCAAGAGTGCCAAGAGTGCCAAGAGTGCCAAGAGTGCCAAGAGTGCCAAGAGTGCCAAGAGTGCCAAGAGTGCCAAGAGTGCCAAGAGTGCCAAGAGTGCCAAGAGTGCCAAGAGTGCCAAGAGTGCCAAGAGTGCCAAGAGTGCCAAGAGTGCCAAGAGTGCCAAGAGTGCCAAGAGTGCCAAGAGTGCCAAGAGTGCCAAGAGTGCCAAGAGTGCCAAGAGTGCCAAGAGTGCCAAGAGTGCCAAGAGTGCCAAGAGTGCCAAGAGTGCCAAGAGTGCCAAGAGTGCCAAGAGTGCCAAGAGTGCCAAGAGTGCCAAGAGTGCCAAGAGTGCCAAGAGTGCCAAGAGTGCCAAGAGTGCCAAGAGTGCCAAGAGTGCCAAGAGTGCCAAGAGTGCCAAGAGTGCCAAGAGTGCCAAGAGTGCCAAGAGTGCCAAGAGTGCCAAGAGTGCCAAGAGTGCCAAGAGTGCCAAGAGTGCCAAGAGTGCCAAGAGTGCCAAGAGTGCCAAGAGTGCCAAGAGTGCCAAGAGTGCCAAGAGTGCCAAGAGTGCCAAGAGTGCCAAGAGTGCCAAGAGTGCCAAGAGTGCCAAGAGTGCCAAGAGTGCCAAGAGTGCCAAGAGTGCCAAGAGTGCCAAGAGTGCCAAGAGTGCCAAGAGTGCCAAGAGTGCCAAGAGTGCCAAGAGTGCCAAGAGTGCCAAGAGTGCCAAGAGTGCCAAGAGTGCCAAGAGTGCCAAGAGTGCCAAGAGTGCCAAGAGTGCCAAGAGTGCCAAGAGTGCCAAGAGTGCCAAGAGTGCCAAGAGTGCCAAGAGTGCCAAGAGTGCCAAGAGTGCCAAGAGTGCCAAGAGTGCCAAGAGTGCCAAGAGTGCCAAGAGTGCCAAGAGTGCCAAGAGTGCCAAGAGTGCCAAGAGTGCCAAGAGTGCCAAGAGTGCCAAGAGTGCCAAGAGTGCCAAGAGTGCCAAGAGTGCCAAGAGTGCCAAGAGTGCCAAGAGTGCCAAGAGTGCCAAGAGTGCCAAGAGTGCCAAGAGTGCCAAGAGTGCCAAGAGTGCCAAGAGTGCCAAGAGTGCCAAGAGTGCCAAGAGTGCCAAGAGTGCCAAGAGTGCCAAGAGTGCCAAGAGTGCCAAGAGTGCCAAGAGTGCCAAGAGTGCCAAGAGTGCCAAGAGTGCCAAGAGTGCCAAGAGTGCCAAGAGTGCCAAGAGTGCCAAGAGTGCCAAGAGTGCCAAGAGTGCCAAGAGTGCCAAGAGTGCCAAGAGTGCCAAGAGTGCCAAGAGTGCCAAGAGTGCCAAGAGTGCCAAGAGTGCCAAGAGTGCCAAGAGTGCCAAGAGTGCCAAGAGTGCCAAGAGTGCCAAGAGTGCCAAGAGTGCCAAGAGTGCCAAGAGTGCCAAGAGTGCCAAGAGTGCCAAGAGTGCCAAGAGTGCCAAGAGTGCCAAGAGTGCCAAGAGTGCCAAGAGTGCCAAGAGTGCCAAGAGTGCCAAGAGTGCCAAGAGTGCCAAGAGTGCCAAGAGTGCCAAGAGTGCCAAGAGTGCCAAGAGTGCCAAGAGTGCCAAGAGTGCCAAGAGTGCCAAGAGTGCCAAGAGTGCCAAGAGTGCCAAGAGTGCCAAGAGTGCCAAGAGTGCCAAGAGTGCCAAGAGTGCCAAGAGTGCCAAGAGTGCCAAGAGTGCCAAGAGTGCCAAGAGTGCCAAGAGTGCCAAGAGTGCCAAGAGTGCCAAGAGTGCCAAGAGTGCCAAGAGTGCCAAGAGTGCCAAGAGTGCCAAGAGTGCCAAGAGTGCCAAGAGTGCCAAGAGTGCCAAGAGTGCCAAGAGTGCCAAGAGTGCCAAGAGTGCCAAGAGTGCCAAGAGTGCCAAGAGTGCCAAGAGTGCCAAGAGTGCCAAGAGTGCCAAGAGTGCCAAGAGTGCCAAGAGTGCCAAGAGTGCCAAGAGTGCCAAGAGTGCCAAGAGTGCCAAGAGTGCCAAGAGTGCCAAGAGTGCCAAGAGTGCCAAGAGTGCCAAGAGTGCCAAGAGTGCCAAGAGTGCCAAGAGTGCCAAGAGTGCCAAGAGTGCCAAGAGTGCCAAGAGTGCCAAGAGTGCCAAGAGTGCCAAGAGTGCCAAGAGTGCCAAGAGTGCCAAGAGTGCCAAGAGTGCCAAGAGTGCCAAGAGTGCCAAGAGTGCCAAGAGTGCCAAGAGTGCCAAGAGTGCCAAGAGTGCCAAGAGTGCCAAGAGTGCCAAGAGTGCCAAGAGTGCCAAGAGTGCCAAGAGTGCCAAGAGTGCCAAGAGTGCCAAGAGTGCCAAGAGTGCCAAGAGTGCCAAGAGTGCCAAGAGTGCCAAGAGTGCCAAGAGTGCCAAGAGTGCCAAGAGTGCCAAGAGTGCCAAGAGTGCCAAGAGTGCCAAGAGTGCCAAGAGTGCCAAGAGTGCCAAGAGTGCCAAGAGTGCCAAGAGTGCCAAGAGTGCCAAGAGTGCCAAGAGTGCCAAGAGTGCCAAGAGTGCCAAGAGTGCCAAGAGTGCCAAGAGTGCCAAGAGTGCCAAGAGTGCCAAGAGTGCCAAGAGTGCCAAGAGTGCCAAGAGTGCCAAGAGTGCCAAGAGTGCCAAGAGTGCCAAGAGTGCCAAGAGTGCCAAGAGTGCCAAGAGTGCCAAGAGTGCCAAGAGTGCCAAGAGTGCCAAGAGTGCCAAGAGTGCCAAGAGTGCCAAGAGTGCCAAGAGTGCCAAGAGTGCCAAGAGTGCCAAGAGTGCCAAGAGTGCCAAGAGTGCCCTCTTACCTGCCCTCTTACCTGCCCTCTTACCTGCCCTCTTACCTGCCCTCTTACCTGCCCTCTTACCTGCCCTCTTACCTGCCCTCTTACCTGCCCTCTTACCTGCCCTCTTACCTGCCCTCTTACCTGCCCTCTTACCTGCCCTCTTACCTGCCCTCTTACCTGCCCTCTTACCTGCCCTCTTACCTGCCCTCTTACCTGCCCTCTTACCTGCCCTCTTACCTGCCCTCTTACCTGCCCTCTTACCTGCCCTCTTACCTGCCCTCTTACCTGCCCTCTTACCTGCCCTCTTACCTGCCCTCTTACCTGCCCTCTTACCTGCCCTCTTACCTGCCCTCTTACCTGCCCTCTTACCTGCCCTCTTACCTGCCCTCTTACCTGCCCTCTTACCTGCCCTCTTACCTGCCCTCTTACCTGCCCTCTTACCTGCCCTCTTACCTGCCCTCTTACCTGCCCTCTTACCTGCCCTCTTACCTGCCCTCTTACCTGCCCTCTTACCTGCCCTCTTACCTGCCCTCTTACCTGCCCTCTTACCTGCCCTCTTACCTGCCCTCTTACCTGCCCTCTTACCTGCCCTCTTACCTGCCCTCTTACCTGCCCTCTTACCTGCCCTCTTACCTGCCCTCTTACCTGCCCTCTTACCTGCCCTCTTACCTGCCCTCTTACCTGCCCTCTTACCTGCCCTCTTACCTGCCCTCTTACCTGCCCTCTTACCTGCCCTCTTACCTGCCCTCTTACCTGCCCTCTTACCTGCCCTCTTACCTGCCCTCTTACCTGCCCTCTTACCTGCCCTCTTACCTGCCCTCTTACCTGCCCTCTTACCTGCCCTCTTACCTGCCCTCTTACCTGCCCTCTTACCTGCCCTCTTACCTGCCCTCTTACCTGCCCTCTTACCTGCCCTCTTACCTGCCCTCTTACCTGCCCTCTTACCTGCCCTCTTACCTGCCCTCTTACCTGCCCTCTTACCTGCCCTCTTACCTGCCCTCTTACCTGCCCTCTTACCTGCCCTCTTACCTGCCCTCTTACCTGCCCTCTTACCTGCCCTCTTACCTGCCCTCTTACCTGCCCTCTTACCTGCCCTCTTACCTGCCCTCTTACCTGCCCTCTTACCTGCCCTCTTACCTGCCCTCTTACCTGCCCTCTTACCTGCCCTCTTACCTGCCCTCTTACCTGCCCTCTTACCTGCCCTCTTACCTGCCCTCTTACCTGCCCTCTTACCTGCCCTCTTACCTGCCCTCTTACCTGCCCTCTTACCTGCCCTCTTACCTGCCCTCTTACCTGCCCTCTTACCTGCCCTCTTACCTGCCCTCTTACCTGCCCTCTTACCTGCCCTCTTACCTGCCCTCTTACCTGCCCTCTTACCTGCCCTCTTACCTGCCCTCTTACCTGCCCTCTTACCTGCCCTCTTACCTGCCCTCTTACCTGCCCTCTTACCTGCCCTCTTACCTGCCCTCTTACCTGCCCTCTTACCTGCCCTCTTACCTGCCCTCTTACCTGCCCTCTTACCTGCCCTCTTACCTGCCCTCTTACCTGCCCTCTTACCTGCCCTCTTACCTGCCCTCTTACCTGCCCTCTTACCTGCCCTCTTACCTGCCCTCTTACCTGCCCTCTTACCTGCCCTCTTACCTGCCCTCTTACCTGCCCTCTTACCTGCCCTCTTACCTGCCCTCTTACCTGCCCTCTTACCTGCCCTCTTACCTGCCCTCTTACCTGCCCTCTTACCTGCCCTCTTACCTGCCCTCTTACCTGCCCTCTTACCTGCCCTCTTACCTGCCCTCTTACCTGCCCTCTTACCTGCCCTCTTACCTGCCCTCTTACCTGCCCTCTTACCTGCCCTCTTACCTGCCCTCTTACCTGCCCTCTTACCTGCCCTCTTACCTGCCCTCTTACCTGCCCTCTTACCTGCCCTCTTACCTGCCCTCTTACCTGCCCTCTTACCTGCCCTCTTACCTGCCCTCTTACCTGCCCTCTTACCTGCCCTCTTACCTGCCCTCTTACCTGCCCTCTTACCTGCCCTCTTACCTGCCCTCTTACCTGCCCTCTTACCTGCCCTCTTACCTGCCCTCTTACCTGCCCTCTTACCTGCCCTCTTACCTGCCCTCTTACCTGCCCTCTTACCTGCCCTCTTACCTGCCCTCTTACCTGCCCTCTTACCTGCCCTCTTACCTGCCCTCTTACCTGCCCTCTTACCTGCCCTCTTACCTGCCCTCTTACCTGCCCTCTTACCTGCCCTCTTACCTGCCCTCTTACCTGCCCTCTTACCTGCCCTCTTACCTGCCCTCTTACCTGCCCTCTTACCTGCCCTCTTACCTGCCCTCTTACCTGCCCTCTTACCTGCCCTCTTACCTGCCCTCTTACCTGCCCTCTTTCTTACCTGGGAGCTGTAACTCTTCGTCGACCTAAACGCGGTTCGTCGGCAGTAGATCCAGTGCTTCTCTATCTTCCAATGAGACGATAAATAGTGTCCGCAATGACTCCGAACTCAGCAGCGAGCTCATCTGGAGGTATCCCAGCCTCATGCATTTCCAATGGCACACAATCACCGATTTTGGTAAACCATGGCATTTTTAAAATGTCGGAAAACAAAAACTGGCATGTTTTCTCAGTAAACCGGGATCTCTGGAACACAACACAAAGAAAATCGTCGGTCACCCATTTAATTTGACATTCTCAGGTAGCACGTGCTATTCTGAAATCCGTAGCAAAATTGTATTTGGTTGGTAGGACAATTACATGTCATTAAACTCTTTGCACGAGTTGTCCACAAACATGCAACATTAGAACTATTATATTCCATCCTTTACGCTATTTTTGCACATTTGTTTATACCAATATTAAAGGAAACCATCCCAAGCATTTGGTGACCAATTCCTATTTCACAAGTAAGTTGGTTTTACCTAAGTTAACAAGCCCTTCACTTTAAATGGGAGATTTAAAGTTCTTTCACACTAAAATCAGTTGGGTTGAAATTTAACCTAAATCAACTGGGTTGCGTGAACATCAACCGAATTAGGTTAATGCTTCCTCAACCCAGTTCATTTGGGGTGATGTTTAGCCCAATTGGTTTTTAGGGTTTATTACATGCCCATGCAGTCTCTCTTATGCAATACGGCGACGTTTTCCTACGCACATCTGACTCATTGAATACAAAACGACTCATTGAAACATACATGTAGTTTTGTCTATGTATTCGGGTCCACCGAACAGGAAAAAAGCGTACTCCTGAAGAGCTTTACTGTTGCGTGTGAGCCACGAAGGCAAGGAACCTACGCGTACCAACAGAACAGTTGTTACCCGGAAGCTTTCATTTGACGAATCAAATTCTTGAAACATGTTTGGACGCTGTAGGTCTTTCTTTATTTAGCCATTCACATACCCATTTGGCAGCATCCACCTGTGTATTGTGTAAATTGAGTAGTTGTAAAGAAATTTTTTTTTAAAAAATGGGAACTGTAAACAATTGGCTAAACTTCAACTCGTATGTAGCGGTTATGCTACACCTCTACATACTAAAAGTGACCTTAATACCCAATAGCTGAATGGCAGTTTGGCGCTGCACCTCGTGGTAAATCCGCTAACGGAACAAATTAGAGAATACTGCGTCAAAATAGAACTATATGATGTGGTAGTTTGTTCACCATTGAGACAAACTTAGCTTAACAGATCGAGTAGGTGACCATCAAGTTCTATTTTACAGTAAAACGGCTTGTTTACTGCAGTAACCAAGTAACTGTTCTATTTCGTGGGAAAGAGGGCATGTGTCGATACATAGACAAAACTACATGTATGTTTCAATGAGTCAGATGTGCGTAGGAAGAAAACGTCGAGACCGAAGGTCGAGACGTTTTCTTTCTACGCACATCTGACGAATTGAATACAAAACGACTCATTGAAATATACATGTGGTTTTGTATTTATTACATGACCAAAGTACCTACTGTCCTAAATTTCTTTTCAAACTCTGTGGTAAACACCATGCACTTTATGCAGTCGCATTTCATAAAAAAAGTCCCGGTTGGAACAGGTTGGTGTGCAATACGGAATTCCGTATTGCACAGCCGTATTGCACGCCGTATTGCATAAGAGAGACTGCATGGGCATGTAATAAAAGAGGTGAATTTGCACATTCAACGATTTTAACATTTTAACATTTACTTAACGAATCGACAGCAATACCCGCCCCGCCCCGCCCCGCCCCTCCCCTCCTCCCTACCCAGCGTAATTTGCACATAGAGCAGTTAAACAATTTCAAATATTCAAAAAAAAACCATATAAGATACCCAACCTACGACTGAAATGAGCTCGTAGAGCACGTTTCAATGGGGGGGGGGGGGGGGGGGGGGGGTCACATGTAGTTATTTGTATTGTGAATTTTTTTGGAAAATTGTTAAAAATAAAATCGATTTTCATAGCCAGTTTGCTGGGAAAAGAGTAAAGAACAAATGCATTGGTCGTGACCAATCAATTATTGAACAAGGGATGGGTTTCATTTCCTGTGAAATTATGAGGAGTCATTTTAAACTTAACTTCGAAACGTCATGTTGGATTGTGATGGAATACCTTTCGTCCGAATATCTCAAGTTATGAGTGGTTAGAAATGGCACGTGAAGTGATTGGGCTGGTTTAAATTTACTTTGGCGGTGTGTGGTTATACTGTTTATTTATTGGTGCTTAAGGTCACATACTTACGCAATGTGTGGTTATACTGCTCCGACAAACCAGTTTTCAGGAGAATCTCGGGGAATGGAGCGAAAACCTTATGATGGCAAAAAGTTCTGATCTACTGGCTTAACTCTAAACCTGGGGAGCATTTTCAAGATATTTTTCATCACATCCAGCCATGGCTGCTGTACAGCAGCCATGGCTGGGTATGATAAAAAAAAATTCGTCTAAATGTAACTTGAGAAATCCGTGGTGGAAAAATTAATTCAATTTAGAGGTAGACATTTGGACATTTGGGTTAAATGTACCCAAACTATACTTGTATAAATGACAAAAGAAACCCTGTCCCGGGAGGGAATACCCGTCAGCAGCATGCAAGGAGTTAACAGAACTCACTAACCAATCATGGGGTAAGGGACAAGTGGGCAGAAGTATAAATCATAGGCTACATTTTTACCATTTCGTTCGGTTATGATATTGCCCTAGATACAAAAAGCGACCATGAACGATATCGGCGGAAACAAGGCGAAAGAAAATTTGTTGCGGCATCCACTTCTGTGAATTAGGATTTAAGGTCACTTCCAGCATCTGTGGATTTGGCATGATCGCAAGGTAAGTATGAAGTCAAGTTCGGGCAATTTATTTATTGGTGTTTAAGGTCACATTTCTGCACAATGGTTAATTAGGACCACGACAGTTTTACGGGTGGAGGAAGCCGGAGTACCCGAGGAGAACCACCGAGCAACTGTCAGCTCCCCAACATACTAACTCCACACAAGCAGGGTTAGCATTGGTTGAAGACAGGTGCATCATCGATGTGCAGTTCGCCTTCGTGCACAGCGTCATCAGGCCCCCACATGGGTAACGAAGGTGAAGTGTCTTGCCCAAGGACAACGCGGTTGCCGCAGGTGGGATTCGAACCGAGGACCTTGCGGCTTGCAGCCTGCACCTCTACCTACTGAGACACCGCGCCCCCAGTTCTGGCAATCTTTTATACCAATGCTTCCAAATTTGAGAACTTCCACCCCAGGCGTTGATTATAGGATGATTTTTTCCAGTAAAGCAGAAGTTGTTCACCACAGTAAACATGCATTACTCCACTTTCGCAGTTCCCAATGGGGCTACCCTCTAAAATCGGGTTAAAAATCAGTCCAAAACAACAGTTGATTTTGCTCGATTTTCAACCCAACTGATTTTAGAGTGCTTACTGTGGGTGGAATTTCGAGACAGCAATTTATTTATTGGGATTTGAAGGTCATACTTATGCACAATGTCTAATCGTGACCGTGACAGTTTTACGGGTGGAGGAAACCGGAGTACCCGGAGAGAACCACCGAGCAACGACGAGCAACTGGCAGCTCCTCAACATTCTCTGTTCAAGCTCCGCTCAAGCAGGGTTACAGCGGTTGAAGACATGTGCACCATCGACGTGCAGTACGCCTTAGTACACGGCGTCATCGTGCTCCCATGTAGGCAATCGGGATAAAGTGCCTTGCTCAAGGATACAACGCGGGTCGTCCCGGACGGGAATCGAACTCGGGACCTCTAGCATAGAAGTCCAACAGTCTACCACTGAGCCACCGCGCTCCCTCGAGACAGCAATAAATGGTTTCTAATTTTTTATTGTTCAAATGAAACCCAGTGTTTAGAATTTTTCTAATATCTCGAGCAAGTCCACAAGACGAAAACCGATTGACATAATTTGGTGTATTATATAGAGAGTAATCGCTTGACTGGACTGGTTACATGAAATAATTCAGGAGAGGTGAGGGACGTTGTACAAACACGAGCGCTCGAATGAGCACGAGTGTTTTACAATATAGTACCCCGCCTCGAATGAATTATTTCACGTCACCAGTCCAACGATTACTGTTTATTACTTTTCATTATTAACGATAATTATATTATTTAACCATTTACCTAACGTAACGGCCCGAGCTATTCTCAAACATCGCCAATTAATTATTTTTTTCATTTTTTGTCTCTAAAACATAGGTATGACCCCTCATTGGATTCGTCGAGCTCGTTCCAATGAGGGGTCATAACCTATTTTTTTTGCAAGTGTCTGCTTTTCATGTTAGGTAAGGGGTTATATAAAAAAAAAAAAAAAAATGAAGTCCCCATTACACCCACGGCAACGCGTCTTCGTGTGTGCGCACGGATAGATGACCCAATTGTTAATTGTATAATTCACACTTTGAAAAGTAATAAAAAGGAGTAATTTGGAAATATGAGAATTGAACAGTCTTACTACCTTCGGGTCCTTTTGTAAATTGATAAAAGTCCTAGAAATCAAAAAGAGACAGGACTATTCCCATTCACGTGTCACTTGAAAATACCTACTCAGATGTTACTCAAAACAATGAGTACCGAAATGTTTCGTTTCAAATGGATCAGAAAAAAATGTAGGCCAGAGTTTCACTCGCGGTTTGTTGAAGTCGGCACACGCCCATTGGTTACAGGCAGTACACACTAAAAACTAAAGTGTTAAAACTGACACTTTCAAGGTGTTAAACCCATTCTAACTCTTAGGGTTTGATTTTAACACTCAAAGTGCAATGCTTTAAGCACTTAGACATTACAATCGTCAGACATCTGAAACTTGAATGAATGGCACTTACCATGTGTCTAGCATTGGTGGTTCTTCCAGAATCGTCCATAATTTGATTTGCGCTTGGTGGGTACAAAATTAAAAGGACAACGCAGATGACGCGGATCAGGCTCGAGAGTTCGAGCCTGATCCGCGTCATCTGCGTTGTTTCCTTTTAAGTGTCGCGACATTACACTTGTCAAGTGGTATTATTGTAACACCTGTCAAGTTCTGGGATATCTACACTTGAACAAAGTGCTAGTTCAGCACTTAGTAAGTGTTAAATACAGCACTTCAAGTGTAGTTTTTAACACTTTAGTTTTTAGCGTGTATTGGGTTATCCATGTTGATAAACTAGTTTTCTGTTATGTATTCCGTGAAATCGAAGTATGTGTTGGTGACATTTCCTATTACAGTAGTAAAATATGAGTCATTCGCGAGTGAACAAACACTTCACTTCCCTGGAGTTTCCATTGGGGGGGGGGGGGGGGTAAGGTTGGGGCAGTAATATGAAAACTAAATGGGTTACATCTTGAATTGAAGTCAAGATTTTAAGACAATGTTATCAAACGTGATTAGACTTGACGAGTGTCCACTGATCTTTGTGTTCTAAGTGGACATTGCGCTCATATCTTGGCATTTAATCCTATATCGAACACACTCAAAATCGAAGTTTATTTTAATGGTTTTTTCCACATATTTCAAAAAATGTCAAATATATCATGTGACCCTTCACTGGAACGAGCTCCACGATCTCGTTCCAATGAGGGGTCACATGATGTAGCTGATGTTTTTAGAAATATTTTTCAACTGCTCATTTTATAAATTAAGCGGCCCTTGCGTCCGAATCGTTAGTTAAAAGGTAAAGGTCACATCATTCTTCAGAAATCCTAATCATGGCCGCTGCCGAGATATGAAGTGAAGTTTAGCCAATCATTTATATCAATTTTAGAGTTCCACTCCAACCACTGGTGACTGGGTCCTATTTTACCAATCAAACAGGGCTTCTTTACGACAGTAAACAAGCACTGTCTCACTTTCCGGGGGGGGGGGGGGCGCTTGTACTGAAAAATAGCGGTTAGTCGGGGACCCATACAATCCCAAAACGATCACCAACACCCATCAACGTTTCTACATAAATAGTAAATGTTTACATTTTTATGTTTGTGTATTAGGGTTTAAAGACACTTTCAAGAAACGTCAATCATGATTTCTTAATTTCACGGGTGTTTGAAGCCGACGCACCCGGGGGGAAGTAGCGAGCAACGGCGAGTACTTGTCAGACCCTCCAATTTACTATTCCGACAGAAAGTGTTAGCATTGGTGGAAGGAACAAGGTATCGTTGGCGATCAGAACATTGACCATAGACAGATGTCGACGCTACAGTTGCATTTAAACAATGTTAACCCTGATTCTGCAAGGAGAGTATTCGTATTTTTAAGGTCACATACTTATCCACAATGGCTAATCGTGACCGTGGCTGTTTTACGGGTGCAGGAAGCCGGAGTACCCGTAGAGAACCACAGAGCATCGACGAGCAACTGTCAGCTCAACATTTTAACTGTTCAAGCTCCGCTCAAGCAGGGTTACAGCGGATGAAGACATGTGCACCATCGACGTGCAGTACGCCTTAGTGTCATCGTGCCTCCATGTATAGGCAACCGGGATCAAGTGCCTTGCCCAAGGACACAACGCGGGTCGTCCCGGACGAGGATAGAACTTGCAAAGGTTTGAAGGTAAGACAGTTACCCACCGAGACTCAGTGGTCCTCGCCATGTACGCCGGCTTCATCCGCCTGAAAAATTACTAGACATTATTTGACCCAGGCTGATTAGTGTCGTTGAACCCAACTTAACAAGCGAACAATGTGCACATGTACCCGTTATATACAAATAGGGATATTGATAGGTGTGATGACCAGCAGATTTTGAGAAGTACATAAAACTTCTACAATTGTATTTTCCAAATTTGTATTTTCTACCAGTTAACAGGTAGGAAATAGATTTTTGAAAATACAATTGTAAAAGTTACATCTAGGATATAAATTTATGAAAATTCTACCGGTAAATTGCCACGTCTTTTAAGGTAATGCTCATTTTCTCGGGGTGCACGGGAAATGGACAAGGTGGAAATTGACAAGAAAGACAAAACAGTTTAATGTTCAAGACAGCGTTTTCATTCATCAACAAGAATAAACGGCGATTTATTACATATCCTCCGCGAACCCCAAAAAACTCCAAAGAGATGGCTGAAAGTTAATACTGTCATTTGAAGTCCAATTATGCCATCATTTCGTCCGCTGAGTTCCAATGTGTTATATGTGCCTGTTGGAAAATACAATTCAGGGGACGAATTGTCAAAGCCTATTCAGTCCATTGGCATTCGATTGCTGAACATTAGTAACTCCCTTTAATAATATGCAATATCTGATGTTTATTTTTCAACAAGCATTCAAGTTAAGGGCATCACACACTCGAGGCGACAGCTTCATGTTTCACCTTAAGTTTTCTTCCAGTGTGTGTTGTTGACATAATCTTGTCTAATATGGGCAATGATGTAAATCAAAAACAATGACTGACAACAGAAAAGGGTGCCAACGAAAACAATCATTAATTTATTTTTTACGCAATGAATCGTTGCGTCAAAATGTTAATGACTGCTTGTTTTAGTGTTGACATTGCATTCCATTTGAGACAGCAGTCTCAAAATTGCAAACCGATGCGAACAATTGTTCAATCCAGCTTTATCGCACATCGTTTGAAACGCAAAAGCCTTTCGACTGGGAATACACTCGCACCTTATAAGAACCACACATACAACGCAATTGGCCATTTAATATTTTCAGTTTTAACTTCTTGTACGCTATTAGCGCATATTGATGCCCGCAACTGTTTTCTCTTGCTACTGAAATAAGTGCAATTTGGGCTCATGTAGAAGCCTGAAAATAAGCAGTCCGACATTAGCAGAATGAGGTCCCCAGAGGGTGAATTTTATGATGCTATCCCATGCAGAGGGCCAATTTATCCTCCGAGTACCTCTGTTTAGTTTTGAGACCCTCATTCAGATTGAGGTTCACACAGGGTAAATGTGCAGGGTAGCATCACTAAATTCACCCTCTGGGCATCTCATTTTCCAGATGACAGTCTGCTTATTTTCTGGCATGCTCATGTAATCAAAGCTGTCCTTTGCAAATTGAATGTATTTTTAACCAAAGATTGATTCAGTTGAATTAGATGATTTTTACAAAATCTCAGTCATGGCTGCTACATAAGATCACACCTTGCAAATACTGGGCAGATTAAGAGTTAGTTTCGCTATTAACCCTTTACCTAACGTAACGGGACAAAAACGGCAAACGCTATTCAAAAATCAACATTCAATTTATTAAATGTTTGTCTAGCATAGCTTATGACCTCTCACTGGAACAAGCTCACTGAGCTCATTCCAATGAGGGTCGATAAAAAAAAAATAAATACTTATTCAAGAATTTTGTTTGCAAGTGTCGTCTGTGCCTTTCGTGTTTGGAAAGGTGTACAATTCAGTTATGCCACAAGACAAACCGCTCTGCCCAATTTATTTATTTGTGCTTAACCCTTTACCTAACATGAAAAGCAGACGACACTTGCAAAATTCTTGAATAACTAAATTTTTTCATTTTTTGTCTCAAAAACATAGGTTATGACCCCTCGTTGGAACGAAGGTCATAACCTATGTTTTGGAGACAAAAAATGAAAATATTTTGAAAATTAATTGGCGATTTTTGAGAAAAGCGCTGGCTGGTTTTGGCCGTTACGTTGGGTAAAGGGTTAAGGTCACATTTCTGCACTCTGACTAATCGTGACCGCAACATGGATATAAAGTAAAGAGCAGAAAATCAATATTTATGCTGCCCATGTTAGAGGACTTTCACCCCAGGCTTTGTTTAAAGGGTCCTATTTTACCAGTAGAACAGTTTCTTTACCACAGTAACCAAGCATTGCTTCACTTCCCGAATAATAATAATAATAATTTATAAGCCCAAACTCCACTAGCATGCTCTTTGGCTTTACACGAACTAAACCTAGCATTTATCAAAAGCCATTTTATAGAGATAAGTTTTTAGACCTATCTTAAATGAGGTGATTGATTGGGATAGACACACGGGGAATTCTGCCCAGTACCTAGCAGGAAACCTTAAAATAATTAATTAAAACTAACGCAACGCGCCACACCGTAATCAAAATTACAATATACTAAAATATGCTCAGGATTACCCCACTGAGACAGTAGTACATAAAAGGTGAGTGCATATAATTTCGTTTATTGCAGATGAACAACTCTTCCAACAAGCTGGATCATGTGTCCGACAAGTTTTCGGGTTCAGAAATGTATCGACACCAAGTTGATGTAATTAGAAATAAAATTGTCCCTATATCCCGATACATTCGGTCTTTTGCTTGGACAGAATGCCTTGGACAAATAGCCATCGCAAAGGATGCACCCAACAGGTATATGAGAGCGTGAAACATCCAGGGTATAAACGCACGCGAAACATCGAGGGTATATTGTGTAAAGGAAAGCTTTTCGATTTTGCTCGTCTCGAAATAAAAATCTAACCAGAAAACCCGAAAATAGTGACAAATATCAGATTTCCGACAATTCAATGAAAACTAAGAGCAAATAATTCATCCCCTGAGTACCAATGTGTTCTATGTGCCAGGGATGTAACTATCTGTTGTCTTCTGCGATTATAAAAACAAAATTATTATCACGAGTTTGGTCCAAGTGATTGTGGAGCTGAGAATTTATTTCCGCTATGCTTGTATTGTGTTTCAAACGAGACAAAAACGTTGTCTCCGCCAACATGTATGGTATATGGAGATTTAATCCCTGGATGTCTCATTTAAACACCTCGCCTGCGGCTCGGTGTTTAAAAACCGACATCCGGGTATTAAATCTCCATATACCATACATATTGGCGGAGACAACTTATGAAATTTTTCAGTGCTTATTTTTTGCTTTGTCTGATGTGTTGAAACAATTGAAAGGAAAATGAAGACAGGCTTCCAGCCCACCATCTGGTTTCCTGTTACATTTCTAGCGCATTTCCCCAAATTTGCTTCAGAGGCTTCTTGGTGTTGTTTCCAACATTGATATAGGGGGCCGATAGAGAATGTATTCGATGGGATTCCTGTAAATTTGAACTGTGGGTATAAATTTACTAAACAAAACTATGTGTGAGCCGTCGTTGGAACGAGCACCACATTTCTTTGGAAAACATTTTTTCATCTGCTCAGTTTGTATATTAGGCGGGTGGATGCAGTCGATTCGTTAGGTTAAGTGTTAAGCTCAAACTTATCGTGTACACAGCCTATCCCGGTAGAAAGTGCACAGAGTACCATTGAAGAAACGCCGACAGCGCCATCGTCTCCCATTTAAGCTTAAATCTTTTTGGGAAGGAATAACGGCAGAATCGAGTGTTGAACCGCTTTTTGAGGTGGAACACAGGATCTGAATCAGATGATTTGCGGAAGTATTTTTATAAGAAAACGATTGGGTTGTATTTCAGTCTTTTTTGCCAGTCCAATGATGGTACACAAGCCTTCAACTATGTTAACCCTGCTCGTAAGCCGAGTTAGCATTGTTGAATGCCTGTGTATCATCGACGTGCAGTACGCTTTAGCACAATGCGCCACGCATCACACCTGGGTAGTTGGGAATTAGTGTCTTACGCTTGGACAACGCAGATGACATTTCGATTTGAAGTCCAATGCTCGAACCAATGAGGCACCCGATCCCATGTAAAGTGTTAAAAGGAGTAACGTTAGTGCATTATCCGACATTCTGAATGAACTAGGATGGACAGGCAATGAAGAAATAAAAACCAATACTGTTTTCTGGTAAAAAATGATAAATTTAAGTAATTTGTATATTTTTTAAACTTACCAATGGCCCAGACAAGCTGATGCTAACTCAGATTAATTCAGAGCCAAACAAATTTTTCCCCAATCCCCAAAATTTGCATACAAAACCGAAAAAATAAGGCCTAGATGGTCCTCCATACTTTGAGATCTGCGCATGCGCAGTATCCAGGAAGATACCGAAATTGGCGCCAACCTTCATTCTTCCTACCAATGCCTGTTAAATGTTATAAAAAGCTTTGAGGTATGAGTGCCCACTCATGGGAGGGCCATACCTGTCTGGGCCATTGGCAAGTATAAACAAATATACAAATTACTTTAAATTTATCATATTTTTATACAACAACCAATGACCCAGACTAGCTGAATCATAAAAAAGCTGGAGGGCCAAGGACATAAAGGAAAATCCAATCTCCCAATTACTTCAGTAAAGAATAGCTCCCACAGGAGAACAGTAGACAGGAATTATATATGTCTTTCTCTTTTACGAGAAAAGACAAATATGTAACACTAACAATGTAACTGAGTATTACATAATATATAATTCTCCATTTAATGCAAGCATAACCCGTTATGCTAATTGGGTGAAGGAAACCAGTATATAAGAATAGTCCAGAGAATGAGACTTTATACGCATTTAAAAGTGTCCGAGGATTGTATATTAACGCCTGTTTGACACGTGACATATACAAATGCTTCACAGTAAGCTACACATTAAAACCACACCAGCACCGACTCGGGACGACTGTCACTGGAGGAGGTATTCCCTTGCTTTTCACTATAAATCCAGATAATCATAGGGGGAAACCCCCCCCCCCCCCCCCCCCACCTTCCCCTTGTTCCAAAAAAAAAATTCCACAGAACTAAGAGGGCAGCGGAACAGCGTCAAAGCTGGAGCAGACTGCCTCAAGACCTTATAGACGTAACATCAGTGGAGGACATTCTGGGCAACAGAAAGAGGACCCAAAGATCTAAGGTCGCCGGGGATGGACTCTAAATTTCTCAGGTAAAACTTGGTAAATGAAGAGGGCTATGTCCAGTATGCAGCCTTCATAAGATCAGTAATGGCTATACTGTTAGAATAAGCCCAAGAAGTGAACAGTGCTCTAACCTCTCTAATCTTATTGATAGAACGTTGATCCCAACATAGATTTTCGTAGGCAATGCGTATTGCCAATTGAATCCATCTAGCGACAGAATGAACAGAAATATCTTTTCTGTTTGGCATCAAAGACAAAGAAACGTTTTCTTCCCTTTCTAATAAAAATCTTATCGACGTTTATAAATGCGCATTGCTCTGACTGGACACAGCAAAGGTCTACGGTTACCAGAGGACAGTAAAGTCTTAATGGCAATGGGCTCAGGTCGCTTATCCGGAATCTGATTCTTTGTCAAAAATCCCACTTCCGTAGTGACGGTAATGTTATTACCCACGCTACGGTAATAAGATTTATCAGATAATGCATGAAGTTCACCGACTCTTCTAGCAGATGCAAAGACAGGGAAACGCTGTGTTATAGGTCAAGAATTTGAATTCTACGACGTCTAACGGCTCAAAAGGAGCTTCTTTGAGCTTTAACACAACCCAAGCCAAAATCCACTTAGGAATTAATCTGAGGGTTCTAGATCTATTGACAGAAATTTCTAACAAGTTTGGATAAAGTAGTATCTGATCCAATAGCCAAGTTACCATGATGATCGTAAGTATCCGATAACAGACATATAGCCCTTAATAGGGACGGGCTGCTGTTTGAGATCGTCAAACATGTAGACCAAGAAATTGGCAATGTGTGGTATGGGCGGATCGAACATGTCTATCGACTGATTCATGCACCAACGGAAGAAAACTCTCCACTTCGCTGCATAATTCAACGAAGAGGAGGACCTCCTACAGTTAGAAATTGCGTCCACTGCTCGTCCTGTAAAATGTGGAGGAAGCTTCCGGGGAACGTCCCATAACAGACACCCGAGAAGATTGATCCAAGGTTTCCGTGACGGCAGAGGACCAACAAGCAGGATTTTGCAGTGAGACTGATCTTTAACAGAATCTGTTGAATCAACGGAGCTGGAGGATACGCATATCGTGTCATCCCGTCCAATGAAATTGACAGAGCGTCTACTGCATATGCTCGATGATCTGGGCATGGCGACAGGAACGTCGGTAACTGGTTGTTCAGGTGTGTCGCAAAAAGATCTGCTCGAATATTCGCTTGTTGCGAGTCCACTCAACAGGCGACCTTTCCGAGAGAGAGAGAGAGAGAGGGAGAGGGAGAGGGAGGGAGAGAGAGAGAGAGAGAGAGAGAGAGAGAGAGAGAGAGAGAGAGAGAGAGAGAGAGAGAGAGAGAGAGAGAGAGAGAGAGCCTGCGAATACGTTCAGAAGACCTGGTATATGACGGACAGAGATGAACGTAATGATTCAGAACGAATAGGAGAATCCTCTCCTTTAATTCGCATAATGGAATCGAATGAGTGCCACCTTGGTTCCTGAGATAAGCAACTACTGTCGAAGTGTCCGACAGAATGTGAACGTGGACATTCGCTATTTGGCGAATCCAATGTTGTAGTGACAGCCAAATCGACATCTTTGATGTTTATTTGCTTCTCTAGGAACAGAGAGCCCCAAAGACGCTGGCACTTCAAATCTGCAGGACTTTGAGTGCGCCCCAGCCCATCTGACTCGCATCCGTCATAATCGCGAAAGCCGGATCTGGCAGTTGAAGCGAACTCCTTGAGTTAACCACTGAAGGTCTGCCAAAATCTGAACCTTTTGGTTTACTTGGTCCGATAAAACAAAATTGGTTTCGAGCGAATGCGTCTTCACAATCCAGTTCTGAGTAAAGAATATCTGGAGGGGCCGCGTGCATAGGCGGCCCATCGGAATAAGATCCGCAGCCGCTCCGCACAACCCCATCAGTCGCATGAACCCCCTCGCTGTTATTTACGTCTGAGTTTAGACAGAAGCGATCATAACTAATTTCGATTTGGACGGAGCTAGAACCTACTGTTTCTCGTTTACCATAAAACAGACGTCGGAGCAATTGTAGCAAGCTCTGAACATCGTTCTGAAGAATAATTCTGTTGCCGTATCTCCGAAGAATGTCGCCCAAGAAAGCCGACGTTACCGCAGATGAGAATGAACCTGGCAGTTTGACATTATCGAGTTCATTATTCGAGTGAAAGCCCAAGGGGCCAGGTTCAGACCAAAGCACATTGCTCTGAACTGATAAACCTTTCCTTGCACGGCGAACCGCAGGTACTTTCTGAATGGCGGATGTACCATGACATGAAAGTAAGCTTCCTTTAGATCTATGCTTGCCGCATAGTCGTTCACTCGAGTGCTCGCTCTTACCGACAGAATGGTTTCCATATGGAATTTTGGAGCCATGATTAACTTCAGCTCAAGTCTATAACCGGTCGGAACGAGCCGTCTATTTTCGGTACGAGGAATAGGTGACCGACTGTAAAAGCCTTCAGCATTTTGATTCTCTACGACCTCTATTGCTTCCTTTAATAAGAGCCCGTACCTCCGCTAGGAGAGACTCTTTTGAAAGGATCCGCCGTAAGATTTGTCAAACGCGGACATCTTAGTGGGGGTTTTGCTCGGAATGATAGCCGCCGGCCCTCCGAGACTACACTTCTCACCCACTGATCTCCCGTGACTGCTATCCAGTTTCCCGCGAGGTTTGATAACCTTCCGCCAACTGGCAAGCAATAGAGGTCCTAACCATCACCTGTAGGACTTGCGAGGCATACGGGAGGAGAAACTACGTCCTCCCCGCGAAGATCCTCGTCCCGTCGGCTTAGGGGCGTCTGACTGATAATCCTGTTCAGACTTACGCCCTTTTCCCGAGTCGCTGTAGTGACGACCTTCGGAGTAATTATATGAGGGTTTCTTGAACCCTCGCGAGGAATTCCCTTTTGATTTAGAACGTCCTCGCTTACCCTGGTCTGCTGAAGCGTGTTGAGTCACCGACTTCAAAAGCAGATCACTGGAAGTTTTCTTAGTAGCCTGTTCGTATACTAACGGCAGCTTGTCAAACAGTATGTCCGGAGACCGGAGTGACCCGGAGAGAGCTTTTCACCTTGTCATCTATAAGTGATGTCGCAAGGGCAGGCAGCATCACGTCTGATTAACTCAAGATTTGCAATTGTCAGGGCGGAGTTATACGTGGCATACATGACTGCCCTGGATAGAACTCTAAGCGAGGTCCATGTGTCCTCAAATACCTTCCCATTGAGATGTTGTGCCATAGCTCTGGTAAGGTGATCTGCGTAGGACATAGCGTCCAAATTCGCTCTATTCGATGAAATAGATTCCATCACATTCGAGCGAATACTGAATGAAGTAGGTAGGGATATATCTAAATCCCCGGACTGTTCATCTCAACGCAGAGGAGCTTTCTCAGCATCTTCTCCAGCCGTTTCAAATGAACGTGGACCAAGGAACGGTATATTTATGGAAGATGTTGACAAGAAACCGCCTTTCTTCCTCACACTCGAGAGGCTAAATATGGCGTCGACATGACTGAAGGCCTGCGAACCTGTCTAGACTGTACCAGAATAGAACTTCTTCCTTCCTTCGTATAAAGTCTGCGTCCAAAGACGCCAGCGGTTTCTCACCTGTTGTCGCAGCTTGCCGATTCGGTGGAAAAAATTCAGAAGAGCACTGATGGATAAATTCCATCGCTACCAGTTTCCAACGTCTGTCATCACAATTCACGCACGTAGGACAAGAATCCATAGGAGTACATCGACTACAGGCAAGGCAACAAGCATGTAAATCTGAGGAAGACTTCCTCGTCTTGCATTTAGGGCAGTAAATCTTCATGATTCAATCAAAATAAGTCTATTATAATATATGATTTAGATACATAAATAATTGCAATCAAAATCGAAAAATTAAATTCAAAAATTTTTCGACAATGTTTTCAAAAAGCCTTTGTTCCCAAAGGGAACATGAGCTCATGGGTATCCTGATAGAGCCTAAGTGTGGACAAAATCCAGTTTTTTTAGCTACACTACCGGAATCATAAGCAATGTATCTTACAACAATCCTACAGTAATATAATATCTAAATACTACACATATTTAAATACGTTGCCAATGTAAACAACGTCAAAGGAAAAACCGGAAACAAGACATCAGGCACAGAAAAAAGGCCCAAAGTCAGTAACAGATTTTAAAGTTACCAGATGAAAAGCAAGATCTTCAAAGAAAAAAAAGAGGCATCAGATTGAAGATGCAAGACCAAAACGACCTAACACCCCTAGGGTGAGGACGTAACCATGGGGGCAAACAGAATAAACATTCTGTAATACACGTTAAACTCCCAAGAAATTTAATAAAAAAATTCGATAAGAAACAGCCGAAAAATTAGTTTAGCAGGAGGGCTTCAAGGAGGGATAGGGAAGGAACACTTAACAGTGGATAAATCATTAGCAAGAATGATGACGTCAGGCGCATGTCCCGAAATTGGGAAACATGACATATTTTTTATAATTATTATAAAGTTACAGCCCTGAACGTTTCCAGCCACCGTTGTTTCCTTCCATCATCCATTTACAGCCTTGGATCCACCAATTTTACCATTGATTTGTGTCTGGCATCCTCAAAAAAGGAGTATTTAAAAGCAGAGATGTCAATTCATTGTTGCTGACTTTAGGGCCAAACAAAGAATGATGGTTGGCACCAATTTCGGTACCTTCCTGGATACTGCGCATATCTCAAAAGTGTGGAGGACCATCTGGAACTTAATTTTTTCGGTTTCGTTTGCAAATTTTGGGGATTGGGAGCAAAATTGGTGTTTGATCCTGGATCAATTTGAGTTAGCACCAGCTAGTCTGGGCCATTGGTTGTCGAATAAAAATATACTTCCGCAAAAACATTTGATTCGAATCCTGTGTGCCACCTCTAAAAGTGATTTAACCCTTTACCCAACGTAACGGCCAAAACCGACCAGCGCTATTCTCAAAAATCGCCAATTAATTTTCAAAATATTTTCATTTTTTGTCTCAAAAACATAGGTTATGACCCCTCGTTGGAACGAGCTCGTCGAGCTCGTTCCAACGAGGGGTCATAACCTATGTTTTTGAGACAAAAAATGAAAAAAAATAGTTATTCAAGAATTTTTTTTGCAAGTGTCGTCTGCTTTTCATGTTAGGTAAAGGGTTAACACAATTGTGTCGTTATTCTTTCCCCACTGAGTTTTAAGCTTAGAATGCGAGCCGGTGGCGTTATCAGCGTTTATATTTAATGGTGCTTAATGCACTCTATATGGATAGGCTGTGAACATGATACATGTTTGCGCTTAACACTTAACCTAATGAATCGATCGCATCCGCTCGCCTAAGATACAAATTGAACAGATGAGAAAAAAGGTTTTCAAAACATTTCAATAAAACTCATGTGCCCCTCATTGAAACGAGCTCCTAGAGCTCGTTCCAATGAGGCGTCAAATGGTTGTGTGAAAAATTTGAAAAAATATTTAAAATACTTTTTTGATACTGTGTGCGTTGGGTGAAAGATTACGTTTAGTAAAACATTTCGTACCTATGGTTCCAGTTTACAGGAATCACATTGAATACATTCTCTATCGGCCCTTACATCTGCGTTGGAAACAAAATCCCAAGGGGCCTATGAAGCAAATGTGGGAAAAAGTGCTTGAAATGAAATAGGAAATCAGGTGATGGGCTGGAAGCCTATGTGCATTTTCCATTCAACTGATTTTTCAAAACCAAGCATCAGCCACAGCAAAACAAAAGTATCGTAAAATTTCATTTGTATTTCCAATTCCATCAATTAGGTAACCGGTACATTAAGTGCAATCGATAAAGCTACCTACCCAGAAAAAAAATGGTTGTAAGCTCGATTTGGTATCATTCGAAAGTCGAAACGGGGATATTCTCTGAACATGTATAAAATCCTCTTTAGGAAAAGTTTTTAAACAAGACTGCGTTTAGGATTACCACCAAATGAGGGAAAATCGAAAACGGCCTCATTAGTTCAAAGATTTGTTAACTTCGGGACTTTCGTACAAGACGTATGTCAAAGGTACAACTGGCCAAAATAAAGGCACTGGCCCAGAACGACTCGGCAGATGACCGCCCAAATGCCTGTAGATTCCAGTGAAAACGTGAAGTATTGGTATTGACCACACGTGCCGTTAAACTTGAGTTTGTCCAACTTATGGCATGTTTTCAGAAGAAATATGGCATGCTGATTCGATATGAAGGATTTTGTCAGAAAACAAAAACTGAGATGGACTCCAAAATGGCTTGAGTGAAGGATGGACAGGCTGAGAAATCAAAATCATTCAGGATCCTCAGATTCGTTGGCCACAGCTTCAGAATTCAGACAAGCGCCACGCCTACGTTCCCCACAAACTGTAAAACACTTCTGACCATGCTTGCGACGGAAACCAGTATTGGTTCTGCATGTATTTTGCTCATTTTCATCAGTCGTCACTGGGACAAGTTCGGTGCTTTCAATCCAACTCCTAAAACACTGAACGAATCTCAACGGACAACTTTCAGACGCACACGTTGAAAAAAGTTGCTCTCTCTGTTGGGGGGGGGGGGGGGGGGGTCTTTTGTGGTTATTTAGGGCCTTTACAGGAGGATACCCTCTCCACGCACTTCACGAGTCTGCCAAGTGATTCCTCAGCTTTCGCTCCATACCGAATGTGCAAGAAACAGGTCCGTTGTACCACCATATTCAGGGGTCGATAAAACCTCACTTCCCACGCCGGTTTGTTCAGACCGGTCTCTCTTCTTAAGATTTTGTCCCCACCTCAAAGTTGCCGAGGTGGTGTCCCAACTTCTCCATGCATGGATAAAAAGGATGTGTGGTTTTACAACTTGGCCAATTGAGGAAACCTCCGGAGTTTTGTCGGAATGACACAAGCAGATCTTCGTAAATCTGGTGGTAAATACGTATCCACCATATTGATTTACCAGTGTTTACCAATGTGGATATCTCATGGGCAACAACGCCTTTACACTCAGCTATTTCCATAGCCTTGGATACAATCGTCGTATCGGCATTGTAAGTACTAATATAGGTGCAATGACAATCCTTTTCGAGAGAAGAACTCAATTTAATTGCGGTTTGTTCTTGTAATTCTTTCTGATCAGTGTGGACTTTTGATGCAGCTAGCCGCATGTTTTCCAAGATCTATGTTCGGGATCTTTTATAGAGTTGGATTATCTGGAAGGTCCGCAGTCTACTGAATTCGTCATCGCGTTTACGCGTTGAGATTTCGCAGGTTTTCGCATTACTTCTTTAAATACGTTGGAATTGAAGTGGGCTCATATTCAAAAAAACTGTTCAGCATTCTCGTCCCTCCAATCGATAGCATTCAATCGAGAAACAGAATTGTCGGATTTATCAAAACTTCGAGGTTGCAGCCCGTCATGATTGAGATGATCCAATGCTTTGACCTGTATGCTTCGTTTGATTTGCTTTTTCCAGAAGTACTGACCGTCAAAACGATTCATTTAAATCAAAGGGTTCGTGAACGTAAAATCATTCACGAGTACTCAGTGTCTTAATAATTCCTCTTGATTCGGACGGAACTCATATCAACATGCTGATCACTTGTAACACTTTTAACACCCTTCACTCTGACGTCAAAATATCCAAATTTCAAGTAACCATTTTTCTCATAATGCAACTGGGAATTTAACCAATTCAGTCTTGTTTGACAGAGCTCAAATGAGCTCTGTCAAACAAGACTGAATTGGTTAAATTTCTAGTTGCATTATGAGAAAAACTTGCATCTTGAACTTTAGATATTTCATCATCAGTGTGCAGGGGGTTAATGTTTGCGATTGTCGCTACTGCATTGTGAATTTCAATACACAAGAATGCCGAGAACCCACTCTGAATGCCGAGAACCCACTCTGAATGCCGAGAACCCACTCTGAATGCCGAGAACCCACTCTGAATGCCGAGAACCCACTCTGAATGCCGAGAACCCACTCTGAATGCCGAGAACCCACTCTGACTGAATGCCGAGAACCCACTCTGAATGCCGAGAACCCACTATGAATGTCGAGAACCCACCGAAGACCGACAGAATCGGAAAACCCCCTACCCCTTAGGTAAACCGCCTTGTCATCATAGAACGCGTGAGGTCCTTCAATTATCAGGTCGGTGGAAAGACCAGTCTATGATCGACCACTTCGTCAGATGGCGTGATTTCCATTCTTGGCGAAAAATTTAAAGAGCCAGGGATGCTTCTCTGGCAACTCGAGTATCATTTGGAGGTACAGACGAGCACTATTTGCGTAATTGTTGTGACCTGTTGCCACAACTAGATCCAGCATTCGGCTCATCGATACGACACAGATTCCAACCACTTAATCGTTCAGGTTTGATAAAGTTCTTCATGAGGTTTACAAACTCCAAGTACTGAAGTTAGAGCTTCGCAGTTGGTGATTTCTAAGCTGACCCAGAGATACACTGCGAAAGGTAATCCGATTTCACAAGTTCATCAGACATTGCAATATCTCACAGTGGGAGCGATTTTCATGAAATGGTGGGTTATACTTACGTTCCTAATTGATTTATGGGGGGCGCGGTGGCTCAGTTGGTAGAGGTGCAGGCTGCAAGCCGAGAGGTCCTCGGTTCGAATCCCACCTGCGGCAACCGCGTTGTGTCCTTGGGCAAGACACTTCACCCAGATTGCCTAAATGGGGGCACGATGACGCTGTGTACTGAGGCGTACTGCACGTCGATGGTGCGCATGTCTTCAACCAATCTAACCCTGCCTGTGCTGCGGTGCAGAGTTCAGAGTTACGATGTTGGAGAGCTGACAGCTGCTCGTCGTTGCTCGGTGGTTCTCTCCGGGTACTCCGGCTTCCTCCACCCGTAAAACTGTCACGGGCACGATTAGCCATTGTGCATAAGTATGTGACCTTAAACACCAATAAATAAATAATTGATTTATGGAGAGGATTATATTACAAAAACATGCAAACTGACCAGAGAAAATCCAATTATTTTGCAAACTCAGGCCAGAAAAAATGTTTTACATTGCCAAAAAGAGTTGTTCTCTTTGGAGCAGTGTAAAATTATTTGCACCAAGCAGATTTATCGGATTTTAGATATGTTATAGAAGGAACCTCCCTACATCGAATGAGGAAAAATGCAGCTTAATCCCACTTTCCCCGTGTTAGCCCAAAAATTGGGTTTTATCGACTGCACTAAATTTAATTCGGTGAATTCAGGGTTCGTACACCCTTCAGAAATAATTCCAGGACTTTCAAGGTCTTTTTTTCCAAGCATATTCCAGGACCTTTCCATGACCTTCTGATAAAATAATGCCGACTCTATTTCATACTTGCGTACCTGTTGATAACATGATATCTGATGCATGATTAACCATTTACCCAACGTAATGGCCAAAACCGGTCAGCGTTATTCACAAAAACCGCTAATTCATTTTCATTTTTTGTCTCCAAAACATAGGTTATGACCCCTCTTTGGAACGAGCTCGTCGAGCTCGTTCCAAAGAGGGGTCATAACCTATGTTTTGGAGACAAAAAATGAAAAAAAAATAGTTATTCAAGAATTTTGTTTGCAAGTGTCGTCTGCTTTTCGTGTTAGGTAAAGAGTTAAGGAGGCACGCTGTTTTTTTTATAAAAAAACACTGACTTTATGCACTGTCAATCCAATAATTATGCAAGTTATGACAGCAATTAGTTTTCATAACACGCTAGATTATTGACATTTCATATTTTCCAAGCACTTTCCAGCACTTTACTACTGGGGATATGATTTTTTCAAGCACTTTCCAGGCCCTGGAATTTCGATTTCTTAATTCGAGCACTTTCAAGCACCTTCAAGAACCTGTACGAACCCTGGATGATGAGACGTTGGCCTGCAAGTTGTCCCCATATATTATCGAAGTACGAAACCTTAGATGTAAGCAGTACGCATAGAATAAAAGTCATTTATTTTCTTCTTTCCTTACAGTAAAATAACATCTATTTCGGAGACACTGGTTTATCAAACGGTCATGTTTTCGGCCTGCTTCCGGTCTTCCATTGTAGTTTAATGACTGAGGAGCAAGGCGTACGTGGTGAATGAGTTTTGCAAATACTTTGTGATTAACAAACTTCATAGCTGTGACCATGCATTCGACAACCTGTTTTTCTAACAGCGTTTGAGCTCCATCACCCCGAAAGGACTATTTTATAACACTAAAGAGCAACAAGCCAAGACCAATACCGGGTCTGGACCTGCGTCGCTGCATGCAATTAGTATCGGCAAACAGGAAGTGGCTGCACGACAGATCTGAAAATTAGATACGATACAACTCATCATTATGAAGCAGTAGACCAAATATAAAATTCCCTTTCATAGAAGCCAAAAAAACTTTGACGGAAGAAGTGTTTCGGACGGACTGACGGACGGAGTCGAGCGGTTACTGGACCTGCTCTGCCGCTGGCGACGCAGGTAAAAAGTGAATTTGCAGTATATCAGAATTAACATTTAGCAGTCTACGCTATAAGTAATCTATGTATTCTTCCTGTTCACGAAATTAAAGTAACAATTGATACACCTCGAGTTCCCCGTGTTGCAATCATTTCTTTTTAACCCCTAGCACTCTGGTAGTGCAACAAATTTTCTCCAATTACTGTTTTTCTCTTGTTTAGATATGAATTTATCCAATTATGTCTTGTTTGACAGAGATCATTGAGCTCTGTCAAACAAGGTATATTTGGATAAATATAAGGTTTTATTTGAGATATATTTGCTGCTGAAAACTTTGCCATTTTGACATCAAGGTGCAGAGGTTTAACCTAAACTGTCCACGAAAGGAATTTCACTTCAATTTTCGTTCCAAAGACGGTCTGATGAAGAAAAATTTTAAATCGTCCTCGAGTTTCGTCAAATACACTGACAATATGGCGTTGTATGACTTCAGTAGGGCTCCATAGAGTTTCGCATAACAGCATTTTATCAGTAAACGCGAAGGAAAGTAAATGTATTCTACAAAAGACCATTACATTACGGCAGATAATCTCGTCCAGACTTCAAAACATTAAAATTATCATCGAACGTGAAAGTCAATACATCCTTCAAGTGCTTCAGGGCGCTGTCTGAAAGGCTAGAGCATTGCTGCTGGTGCGTTCTTGCAATCAACGGACCAATACATACTCGGAGGCATTCATATCGCAATGGGTGATTCTGTTTGTTCAAACTTCGTTGTCCCACCGTTGTGTATTGTCATCAACATGTTAACCCTTTACCCAACGCATTCGATACTAAAATTTACTATTTTAAATATCTTATTTTAAATTTTTCTAAACATTTCAACAAAACCATATCGTGTGACCCCTCATTGGAACGAGCTCGACGAGCTCGTTCCAAGAGGGATCACACGATGTTTTTTTTCTTTTTTAATTTTTTGAAAAATTAAATTTTTTTCAGCTGTTGAATTTGCATATTACGCGGGCGGATGTGGCCGATTAGGTGGGTAAAGGGTTAAAAACGTTCCAGTGAAATATTAATTCTTGTAACTCAGTTCGTTCTTTCAGGTGGTGGTGAGCAGTTTGTACATTGGAATGGCATTATTTCTTGTGCTCTTCGCAGTCAGTTCTTGTCCGAAATCATCAATCTCCAATCTGTAATGACCAAGAAGAAAAATTAGGTGGGGAAATGATTGAAGTAATTAATACAGCCTGCTCTTTGTCTTTATTTCTTTTTTGCATGTAATACCGGCGATTTGAATTTATACAACAATGTCACGCTATTTGAGGCCAAGAGTTGAGATAACTTTATTTTTTTTATGTAATTTAACTTGGACTAAAGTATACACAAGTCCTAAGATTTGTGGGGAAAAAAACAAATCACGGTAATATAGCGAAGATTGCTGGCGATATCTATGGGAGCCTTCGATTAAATAATATTTATTTGCCTGTGTCACGCTATCTGGTTAAATGGTCAATTAGAAATAATGCGGTCAACTTTACCTCTAATTTGCTAGAATATTGTTTCGCGTTTTCGAAGCAGAGATAAATTAGTGTACACGTGTGGAACATCGCAAGCGATTTTCTCTTTATGGTTACACTAAACCAATGTATCATCCTGTCCATCGCGGATTTGAATTAGCGATTGTTCACGGGTAATTTGAACGTAAACAGTTTAATCGTGTTCTGGCCGTTTCAGACAATCATTAAAATGTCCAGTTGTTTTAAAAGAGGCATATCTTACCAAGCCAGGAGAGCTCGGAGTTGTGTTGACAGACATCACAGAACACGAGCTCACAGTAATAAAAGTGTCCACGAAATGTTAAGAGAGTGTCACTCAAACAAAATTCTCATAAACATCTCTATCCATATCGAATTACAAAGCACTCGTTAAATCAGAATTAATGTTTAAACTTTGCGTTCCGACTGAATCAAGTGTGAAGCAGAATTCTGAGGTGGGCAGTTGGCCTGAGGGCACTCAGAAAAGGTCCGAGTTTAGCCTTGGCCGTCGAGGGTCATAGGCACCGAGATTGAAAGTCCGCGTATTGTAACCCTGTGAGGGCTGTAAGGAAAAGATAGTAGTTTGTTAACGGTTGCGAACCGTAGTGGCATAGTAGCCAAACAACCAAAAGCTGTGGCGCTGAGGTCTAGAAACAGTATTAAGAGCTTGAGTGAGCGCTTGAATAACTCGCGAGATAAGATAGTTTTAGGCGGTGCAAGAATTGGTGATGTATATTGAGAACACTTTGCGGATTGTTTTTATGTAAGCTTTGTAAGCATATATCTGAAGGCGAAGAATAACTTTACCCCGTGATAGCCAGCCAAGGCGCAAAGTGATCGTGAACTGTGGAAGACGCCGATTGAATTGTGATTGAACTGTGAGAACGCTGATAGAGTCACACAAGCAGAACATTTTATGTGTAAAGCCCGAATGACTGAAGTTAACCCTGCGAGGAGGAAGCAACGAGAAGTGAATAGACACTTTGTGTGTATCACAAACCATGAGAAAATGAAGATGAGGTGAGGTTGATCCAGCCGACACAGCTAGCTGTGGGAGACGTCGAGGGCCCTAAAGAATAAACTTTTATTCGCGTAATTAGTGTTTTCTTATGTATAATTTTGTGAGTGATTTGTTTGATATTATATTTCTTCGTACATGTAAATAAATCATCTTGTCAGTGAATTATCGTTGATCACTCTTTGGCGTTATAAAGAATCCTAACAGTCCCAAGCGGACATGGCATTGATAAGGTGGCAAGGTTCACGTTCGAACTGAGCACTGCTAACAAATTTTCCTCCATTTCGAACATCAATGTTACTCCTGTTATCCTGCGACAAACACCATGGGATGTATCTCCAAACTTTGAATTGTTAAGTCACGTCCAATTATCTGTAATCTTTCTGTATTAAAAACGAAATCACGAAATGATGTATTGTCACTGTCGAGTCGCCTGAAGGCGATTCATCTGATATTGCATTTAGATGCGGCTAAATCTCCGGCCATAACTTAATAGATAAAACATTTTATCATATGACTCGTTCGTTTTGTTCACTTTAAAACATTTGATATTTTGTTTTCATATTAATCAGTGATAAATAAAGCCTTCCGTCAATTTCATTGGTCAATTTCAAAACTAGACAATTTGATTGGCTGAACAAAATACAACTGGGCCACATTTTCATAATTTGCATAATTCCAGTTGGGAGCTTTCATTGGTCAATTTCAAAACTGGACAATTTGATTGGCTAAACAAAATACAACTGGGTCACATTTGCATAATTTCAGTAGGGAGAATTTACGTTATCTGTCCTATTTAGGGTGGGTTATATTGTATTAATTTTTTACCTACAAGAAAAACGCCATTCATTTTTTTTTATATTTTCAGTTTTTGCTTCCAAAACATAGGTTATGAACCCTCATTGGAACGAGCTCGACGAGTTCGTTCCAATAAGGGTTCATAACCTATGTTTTGGAAGCAAAAAATGAAATTTTTTAGTTATATGAGGATGTTTTTTCCAAGTGCCGTCTGCAACTCAAGTTAGGTGATGGGTTAAAAAGTCATACTAAGTGGCTAATTTGTGCGCGTGTGTGTGTCATATGATAAATAGAATATGAAATGGGTGTTTTTCTCATAATATTTATGAATCGCGTCCGAATTTTCCGTTTGGGCTCGCCAGAGGCTCGCCAAAACGGAAAATTCTTAGACTCGTTTCATAAATATTATATGAGAAAAACACTCATTCCATATCCTCTATAACTTGCACCTTTTAAGGTCACTTTTAGTGACTATTTCTACATAACCGCAACACTAGTATAAAATATAACGCCGAGCTGAGCCAATTGCTTCTACATGTGCTGTCCACAGAAGACTCCCAATACGCGCGTACCGGGTCCATTTATTTTTATTTTTATATTATATTTTATATTTTTATATTTTTATTTTTTATATTTTTATATTTATTTTTTTATTTATTTATTTATTTGTGTTTATTTATTTATTTATTGATGTTTAAGGTCACATTTATGCACAATGCCTAATCATGACCGTGACAGTTTTACGGGTGGAGGAAGCCGGAGTACCCGGAGAGAACCACCGAGCAACGACGAGCAGCTGCCAGCTCCCCAACATCGTAACTCCGCACTGCAGCACAGGCAGGGTTAGATTGGTTGAAGACATGCGTACCATCGACGTGCAGTACGCCTTAGTACACGGCGTCATCGTGCCCCACACGGGCAATGGAGATGAAGTGTCTTGCCCAAGGACACAACGCGGTTGCCGCAGGTGGGATTCGAGCCGAGGACCTCTCGGCTTGCAGCCTGCACCTCTACCAACTGAGCCACCGCGCTCCCTTTATTTGTGTTTAAGGCCACATATGTTTGCACACGGCTAATCATGACCACAACATGAGTATCAGCTCAAGACCAGGGGTGTTGTCCATTTTAAAGAGGATTTACACCTTCCAAGCATTGGTGACTGGTCCTATTTTACCATTAAAACAGTCTGTTTAGCGCAGTTTACAGGCACTGCTTCACTTCCCGGGGTTCCCGCGGGCAACCGGGTCCAATTTATTCACCAGCAAAATTGGAACTTGTTTACTGCAAGTACTACACCAGTTTCCGAAAAGGAGAAAATACATTTCTCAACAGATGACAATTTTATTGAATTATTTCAAAAAATGAAAATTATTATGGCGAAATATCGATCAAAGATAATTTATCAACGTGATCCGAGACGCAATGGGTAAACCCAAGAAACAGCTAGTTTCTTTAAATCAATCAAAGATTGTTTTTTCGAGCTTTCTTAAACCTATACCCAACGAGACTATCTACTTCACTAGTTTTTTTTTTTAAATTTAAAAAAAATTCGACAAAACCATATCTGACCCCCCTCATTGAAACGAGCTCGACGAGCTCGTTCCAATGAATGTCTGCGTATGGTTTTGTAGAAATTAATTTTTTAAAAAAAATTTCAACTGCTTAATTTATAAATTGCACGGGCGGGGGCGGCCTATTCGTTAGGTAAAGGGTTAAAGTGATATCTTCATTGGGGTTTCTGGTCGCTTTCAGCATCTATGATTGCCATGACAAACGCAAGTTTTAAGTCAAATTTTTGCAAATAGTGCATACCAATGCTGTCCCACTTTAGATGACTTCACCCCAGTATTTGTTTACCGAGTCATAATTTACCAGTCAAGACAAACTAGTTCACAAGTAGGCAAGCACCGTTTCACTTCCTAGGGTTCCGCGTGGTATCCACACACTATGGCATCTTATTACTTGCCCAAGTGTAATTTACTGGGATTTCCGGATTTGATTATAAATGATAACTTCACAAGTGAATTATGCAATCAACAATTGTACATGTACCCTGCGCGCAAACAAAGACGCTTTGCCGTGGGTGTAATGGGGGACTTCATTGTTTTGTTTTTTTTAACCCTTTACCCAACATGAAAAGCAGATGACACATGCAAAAAAAAAAAAAAATTGTTCAATAACTATTATTTTCATTGTTTGTCTCAAAAACATAGGTTATGACCCCTCATTGGAAACGAGCTCGACGAAGGGTCATAATCTATGTTTAGAGACAAAAAATGAAAAAAATGAAAATTGGCCATTTTTGAGAATAGCGCTGACCGGTTTTTTGGGCGTTACGTTAGGTAAAGGGTTAATATAAATTATCGTTAATAATGAAAAGTAATAAACAGAGTAATCGCTTGACTGGACCTGGTTACGTGAAATAATTCATTCGAGGCGAGGGACTATATTGTAAAACACTCGTGCGCATTCGCGCACTCGTATTTGTACAACGCCCCCCCCCCCCCCCCCCCCCACCCTCGTGAATTATTTCACATAACCAGTCCAGACCAGTCAAACAATTACTCTCTATTTCATTAGTCTGTCAATGGTAACTTCAAGTTCATGTTACAAGTTGGGCAGTATCGAAGAGGGGAGGGTGCAGACACGCATCAGATATTCGGATCGTGGGCGTTCAAAAGTTAAAATTTATAGTAATTTGTGTATTTTTTATACTAACCAATGACCCAGACTTAGCTGGTGCTAACTCATATTCTAGGGCCCAAACAAATTTTGCCCCCCAATCCCCAAAATTTGCATCAAAATCCAAAAAAATAGAGGTCCTATGTGGTCCTCCATACTTTTGTCCACTGCGCATGCGCAGTGTCCAGGAAGTACCGAAATTGGAGCCAAATCCCCATTCTTACAACCAGTGCCTGGTAAGCGTTTTGTAATCAGCGGGGAGGTATTAGTTCCCAACTCATGAGAGGGCCAACCCCGTCTGGGTCATTGGTAAGTATAAAAAAGTATATAAATTACTATAAATTTTTTAACATTTTTATACTGTACCAATGACCCAGACTTAGCTGAATAGAAAAAAGTCTGGAGGGCCTAGGACATAGAAGGAAAATCCAATCGACTCAATTACATGTAAACAGAATTATCCCCTCCAGGACAAGAGGAGAACAGGATTTACATGTATCTTTCTTGTTTATACCATAAAAGAAAGACACAACACCATTCCGTAATTGAGCACAATAACATCAATGATCTCTATTAACATCCAGTATAACCCATTATACTAATCTTTTTAAAGGAAAGCCAATAAATAAAGATAGTCCCAGAGAACGAGACTCTTTATACTCATTTAAGTGTCCGAGGATTGTATATTAGCGCTCGTATGACACGTGACATATACAAATGCTTCACACCGAGTTACACTTTAAATATATTACATAAATGAGAAAGACATTAGCTTTACACTTTAAAACTATCCCGGCACCGACTCGGGAATTACTGACTCCAGAGGAGGTATTCCCTTGCTTTTCGCTATAAAGCAGGGGATATAAGGGAATACCCCCCCCCCCACCCCCCCCCCCCCCCCCCCCCATCTTTCCCTTGCTCTGGATCAAATACCCCAGAACGAAGAGGGCAGCAAAAGTCACTACTGGAACATAAAGCCTGCATAACTATAGTTGCAACTCTTTAGTGGACGACATTCTGAGCAACAGATAACGGACCAAAACATCGAAGGTCGACAGAAATGGACTCAATATTTCTAAGATAAAAATTCGTGAACGTGGAAGGCCGAGACCAATATGCAGCCTTCATCAAATCGGTAATAGCAACACTATAAGCATAAGCCCAAGATGTAGACAGCGCTCTTACTTAATGCGCCTAAATCTTAAGCACAGACTGCTGAGATGAAGATAATTTATCATGAGCAGTACGGATAGTTAATTGAATCCACCTTGCAATAGAATGGACCGTAATGTCCTTTCTATTAGGCAGCAAAGACAGAAAGAAACGCTAATGTTCCTTTTTG
This sequence comes from Pictodentalium vernedei, assembly GCA_031216915.1. NCBI lineage: Eukaryota > Metazoa > Mollusca > Scaphopoda > Dentaliida > Dentaliidae > Pictodentalium > Pictodentalium vernedei. The sequence goes on along the minus strand of CM062289.1, from coordinate 420,308,609 downwards.
ATAAACTCAGATCTACGTTGTAAATACGCATAGCTCTGACTGGACAAGACAAAGGCCTATGACCGTCTGGAGGCGGAAGACCCTAAACAATAGGTTCAGGGTACTTATTAGGAGCCTGATTGTTAGCCAAAAATCCAACATTAGTAGTTAAAGTAATAGTATTACCAACAGTACGACAGAGAGAATCATCAACCGATAGTGCATGAAGCTCACTAACTCTTCTAGCAGAAGAGAAGGCTAAGAGAAAAGCTGTCTTATAAGATAAGTATTTGAAGTCTACCGTGTCAAGAGGCTCAAATTGATCTAAGGGTTCTAGGTCGATTTATCGAAACGTTTTTCACTAACTTAGATAAAGAGACGTTAGATCCAATCTGTAAGCTATCATGATGAGCATAGGTATCCTGTAGCATAGACCTATAACCCTTAATGGTTATTGGCTGCAGTTTGATCTCGTCAAACAAGTAGACCAGAGAATTAGCAATGTCTGGAATGGAGGGATCATAAAATTCCATAGAATGATCCCTACACCACCTATAGAAAACCTTCCACTTAGCAGCATAATTTAGCGAAGAGGAGGTCCTCCTACAGTTAGAAATTGTGTCCACTGCCCGTCATGTAAAATGCTTGCCGTGCAAGAAGGACCGCACAACGGAAATACGTGAAGGTTGAGAGCTTGCGGGTTGTGATGCAGTGTGCGCGATTTCCCCAGCGAAGGAATGTCCTCCCGTGGAGGAAGCTTCCGCGGCATATCCCACATCAGACACCCGAGTAGATTTATCCATGGTCTCTGGGGTGACAGATGCTACCAACAGAATCTTGCAGTGAGATTGCTTGATTTTTAGCAATATCTGCTGAATCAACGGAGCTGGAAGATACGCGTATCCTATCATTCCGTCCCAAGAGATCGAG